>PNEQ01063152.1:0-21790 GCA_003012365.1 Medauroidea extradentata
GTATTGTATAAAAGTGTTTTTTGCTAGAAATGAAAACGGATTGACTCACCGAAATTAATAACCCTCACTGAAGAAGAGTGTCACTGACTGCACCAATACATGCAAAAATCTGTATTTATCTATATTTTGTAATTTATCATAGTTATGAAATTAATGTAAAACATTGTAAATATTCAGAAATAAAAAAATAAAACAAATACGAAAATTAAAACGATTACTAATTTCTCATGTTTTATGCCTACTTAGTTATCTGTCAAATTCTTAACTTTATTGAATTTGAAAGAAAAATACCTGTTTATCTTTATTTTTCAGAATCCAGAGACATAAACATACCATAAATTATTAAAGGTTGACAAAATATTGACGTCAGATAATGAAGGCCATGCTTGTTAGTGACGAGGGGCGGTAAATGACACCAGTAGGTAGGAACAAATATAGAGACGAGCAATAAAGTAAATAGATATCATTTAGCATGATCTTCCAGAGTGGCCAATACTGCTGCACACGTATATGTCGTAGAATCAGTGAGGTGATGAATGACCATGAATTCCGGGTGTGCTGAATTGCAGTTAGTTTTGGAGAAATAGCTGGCCACGGTAATAGCTTAAAAGTACGGAAGACAACCAACTTCATAATTTCTTTTTAATTTTATATTCGTACCTTGTATGAATTTTTATTTCTTTGGACATAAATTGTGACTAAATTAAGATGTAATGAAAATTTCATCTATCAAAATGTTTACATAATTGCTTGTCAGATTCAAAAGTTGCACATCACGGTTTTAAGAACAACTCTAAAACCAACTGACTTACCAAACTGAACTCATTCATACTGAATTACGCTGTTGTAGGCTACAAGGTCTCATACATATAAAAAAATATTATTTTTATATTTAAAAAAAACACCGAAACTTAAAATTAAAATTTAAAATTGAATTAGTTTAAGGAAAAAATAAATATAATTTAATTTTTTTATACGAGACCCTGTAGCCTACAACATCATTATTCAGTGTGAATTACTTCAATTTGGTAAGTTAGTTGGTTTTAGCGTAGGTCTTAAAACCGTGACGAGCAAATTTAGACTTTTCCAAGCCATTACGCTAAAAGTCAAGATAAAAATAATGTCATAAGAGCAAATTTCGGTCACAATTTATGTCTAAAAAAGAAAATAGATATGATACATAAAAAAAAAATTACGAAAATTGCGTCTACTGTGCACTAAATACCATCCCCTTCCAGCATCTGAATGCTGTCCACTAACGCAGCTGTGTGTGAACGAGCGTTATCCCGCATTAAGGTGGCCGCCTGGTGAAGGGGTTGTTCGTGTGTGAGAGGCTTAAATCTACGAGGCACTACGAGCGGCGCCGGCTGTCACATGTATTGTGATATCGCCTCCACACAGCCGCGGTCGTAAACGCGCGCGCAGAGTTCCCGCCGTAACGTTTATACTATGGGCCGTACAACGGTGACCTTGTCATTTTGTTGAACGCGTCACTGTAGCAAAATCCAATGTAGTTTTATGCCTCGATTTTGAAAGACTCTGATGCGTGTATGTGAGAAACAACCCTCTGAAAAATCTGATTGGAGCCAAGTTCGAGGATTTAAAAATAATGTATTTATTTTATTTATTTGAGCGTTCTACGTACCCCAAACATCACAAGACCTTGGTTGAGGAACACGAAGGTAGGGGCAAGGAGTCAGCCAGGGCATTCGCAAGGAGTGATTTGAAAAAAAAAAAAAAAAAACGAAAAATTGAAATCATAATTGTAAGAGCCGGGGATCGAACCCAGATCTTACATAATGCGAGACGAGTTGTTTTACCACTGCTCCATCGCGCTTGGTAACGTTTCCAATGTGCATAGTGTCGTAGAAGTCATATTCGCAAGTAGTATGAAGTATGTATTGTTTTCGTAGCTAAGCATTGTGGACGCGAGTTTACTGGTCTCTGAGAAATAAACGTAACTTCGAACACGCTGCACGCAGTTCGAGTGCTAGCCAGGCGGCCAACTTAAGGGCGCGGTTCACCTGTTTTCAACGTCTTTTTTTATTTTTATGTTTATACCAGTTATTTTTTCTTATCCTAGACTTAAATTGTGACTAAATCTTCCTCTTAGAAAATTGTTGTATCTCTCATAGTTATCGCGTAATGTGTCGTAAACTTCAAAATTTCGACTTTACGGTTTTATGTACGCCACTTAAACCAACTGACATACCAAACCGAAAAAAATTACAGTGTATAACAATGTTGTACGCTATGATTTGAACTACATAAAATAATGAATAAATACATTGTTGTATGTTTAAACAATTTTTGAAATTTTTAAATTTCCATTTTAAAATTAAGAATTTTTTATTAAATACAAAAATATTTTATCTTTGTATTTTATATGTGTCATTTCATAGCCTATAACATTGTTACACACTGTGAATTTTTTTGGATCTTGTACAAATATAAAAATAAAAAAAGACGTTGAAAACTGAGATTAACCGCGCTACTAAAACGTAACGACTCCAATAAGTTGCACCAGAATTGCTAACGGCATAACCGTCATTTGTTTTACTTGATCCCCTGATTAACTTTGGCCTCTCGAGTATTATTTTGACTAGTGGTCTAAATTAAAAATGGTCAGCTACGTACAATCTTTAAGCTATCTGGCAAAATAATGCACTCGTCTGTGTTACTTCGTTAAGTGCAAAATGTAATTGCAGTTGTGAAAATAATAATTTTTTTTTTCAAGGATTAAATTGAACTTTTATTACAAAGCAGATATACAGTGCAAAATATATGGATTTTCATTTATGTTTTTATTTCATTAGTTTCTTCTCATTTTCCGATTAGATTATTATTATTATTATTATTTTTTTGAAATATTTCATTTGTTTGTGATTAAGTATTATTAGTATTACATTTTTGCTATTGTTAGGGTTGCTGAATATTTTTTTACCAATGACTGGTACAACCAATTTTTTTGTTGAGAATTGCTCTAGTTGTTTGAATTTATGTTGTTTATAGTTGAAATATTTTTGTCCGAGTGTTTTCTTTTCTTTTCCTTGAAATAGCTCTTCATGCTTCTACTTCCCAATTTACGTGTTTATGGAACTATGCACCTTGTTTTTGAGCGCAATTAGTATTTCGATTTTTCACTCATTGTTGCTGGATCTGTAATTAAAATCTTTAAAATTAATAATTTAGCTGTTCATAAATTTTTACGTAATCAACTTCGAAATGGTGTACGTTAAAAACTTTTTTCTAAAAGCACTATTCTCTATTACACATGTTTAATACATGTGTGGTTGATTCCACTGCTTAGTTGACGGATAATAGTTAAGTAAATGACTTCGCATGAAGCAACATATGTCTATAGCTAATTGATTAAGAGCCGTTTCACTCGAGGACTACTTCCTAGCAAAAGTCGCTCATAGGGCAACACGTAGACGACCTGCCTTCAATTCGAGTTGCCCATAAACTTGATGCTAACATAAATTTAGTTGCAAAATGGATTCGGGTGAAGATATTTCGAAGGATGAGCGTTTATTTGTAATAAATGTAATAGTTGTGGAATGTAAAAAAAAACATATATTTGAATATTCGTAACCAAATTTTCAAATTTATGTAAACGGACAAAAATATCAAACATTAAGTATAATTGCTTGTATGGATTTATTTGCAGGCTTAAGTGATACATAATATACATACATGTTGTATCTTCGTTGGTGTCCACGATTTTTGGGATGTATTCCTTACATAATACAGAAATTGGTTGAAGTAAATGTTTGATATATTAACTCCAAAAATTTTCAGCGAATTTAAATATAATTTTTTGCGTTTTTTATTTCCAAAGAACTTTTGTGTTCCCTTTCTGTTTGAAAGTAAATTATTTAATTATTTCTAAACTATCTACTTTTAGGCCTATGTAAACACAATTTTGTTAAGGTACATATCCCAAAAAATGTTGGAAATAATCTATACACATCCTGTATAGTATTCCGTGTATGTTTATCACTAGTATACACACCCTGTATAGTAATCTGTATAAGCTGATTAATTTTCTTGGACTACACACGTAATTGTTTTTCGTGAATGTTAGTTTTTACAGACACAAAAATGTGTCATGATTATTTGTAAGACCGTATATTAATATGTTGCATCCGGTATATGTTATGCATGGTGGATTACGTTATTTAACATCATTATGTAACATAAAACGTTGGTCTACCATCAATGGAATTCACTAACATGGTTTGATCTTTGAAAGAACTGTGCAATGGGAGTGCGTGACTGGATTATGTATCTTGGACATACTCCATTGGTATGTAGATGTCTGTCAAATAAAACTAAAGAGAGTAGAAGAATATACATGTAAGCATACCATGCTGTAGTCAACACGATACACGTACAGCGTAAAATCCCATAACTGGAATCGTGTCAAATAAAACAAATGACAAACAGATTAGAAAATATAAATTATGATGAAAACACAGACACCACCAAGGTAGAGAACATTGGTTTTAGGCCTGCTTTGGCAAAGGCACAAACAGGTGTAATAATTGAACCACAAAATAAAATAAAATTCCGACACAACGATGAGACGAAACAAAACACGGCAGTAATTAGACACGAACAGAAAACATGCGACACAACGATGAGATGAAACAAATAACAGTAGTAATTAGACTTGAACAGATAAACAACACGAGATAGAACGATGAGACGAAACAAAACACAGTAGTAATTAGACTTGAACAGAAAAACAACATGCGACGCAACGATGAGATGAAACTAAACACAGTAGTAACTAGACTAGAACAGAAAAACAACAAGAGACACAACGATGAGACGAAACAAATCACAGTAGTTATTAGACTTGAACAGAAATACAACACGAGACACAACGATGAGACGAAACAAAAGACAGTAGTAGTTAGACTTGAACAGAAAAACAACATGCGACGCAACGATGAGACGAAACAGAACAATCGCACTCGCGTTCCAGGATCCTGCGTGTCTGAACCTCACGATGTCGTTCATCTGTCTGAAAAACTACTGTATTTTGTTTTGTCCCATCATTGTGTCGTGTGTTTTATATATTTGCGTTTGATTACTACTGGGCTTTGTTTCGTTTCATCGCTGTGCCGTAATTTTGTTTTATTTTGTGGTTCATATGTTATATCTGTTCCTTTGCCACATAGCAGACATCAAATCTGGGGTCACTGCCTTGGTGGTGTATGTGTTTTTATTTTTATTGCCTTATCTGTTTGTCCTTGATTTTATTTGATCCGATTCAATTTATGGAAATTGATGTTACGTATCCATCCTATTGACTAAATCATACTCTGTTTATTTATGTTTTTCTATTCTTTTTAGTTTTCTTTGACAGACACCTACATCGTAATGGAGTATGCCCAAGATACTAAATACAGACAGACATGGTTGTTTCAAATACGCAAGGAAACCTATTATTAATTTAACTATACTCTCATGAAAGAACATTTACACATCGGTTAATACGTTACAATCTAGTAATATGTAATGAATTGAGCTCGATATGTGGCTTGAAATACAGCCCGTTCGCGGTAATGTGATCATTTCATGCCCACATAATTTATTCTCCTGACACAACACAACATTTGTTTTATTTATTTTAAGCAAAAGTGAACAAATAAGTCAAATAACATTAAGTTTTTTTCAAAATATGTGTAACCTTGAAAAATGTTTGTAGACACAGCTCTATACGGAAAATCTTGGCAGTCGCCTAAATTACACCAACAACATTGATGCCGCGACGAAATACTTTTTACTTACCTATTTTCAATTTCTCATCTTGTGCTTTCCCGTCAAAGACACGTATAAAGTATGATATTATCTCCAACGTTGTCTTTTTACTGATATGTTTCATATTGTCGGATGCTGTTCAACAATTGAATTGAAATCGTGTACATTCAGATTAACAGCAGACTTATTTTCAGACTAACATGGACTAAAAACGTTGATGTTGGCAGTAGTGTTGGCTGTAGCCCGTGATAATTGCCGTGTCTGGACACTCCAATGCTAACACAGGTATTGTTGGCCAGGTGACAATTCCCGGGCCGGTCAAATACCGCCAGCAGCGAGCAACTGAACGGAGATTGGCAACTTACCAGCGACCCTAGTTACTCTGTATGAAAACTTCCATTTAAACCCAGGATAAGTTTACTTGGAAACTTTTACCCGGCGATAGTCGCCTGGCGTGAAACGGCCCTAAGTTGGTAGTTCATTGTGAATTTGCCCATTTGAGTTGATAACAGTAAGAAATTGTTATTTCTTACACAGATACACAGTGGAATCTACCATTATAACACGATAATTAGACACACTGGAAAATCGCGAAATATTTCACTTAGTTTCCAATGAACTGTAGTATCTCAATAGTGACACGTGTAAACAGTTTTCTGGCAAATCACACACGTTCTGTGTTAAAACTGTACAGTTCTAATTGGGTTTGTTGGAGAGGGACGCAGTATAAACGATAGCCAATATAGGTGCAAAACCTTCAGTGTTATACATAGCATGTTGGAGACTACCAAACATTGAAATTTTCCCACAATTTACCAGTGCCTTTAATAATAATAATAATAATAATAATAATAATAATAATAATAATAATAATAATACTCTCAAATTTTATTCGACTGTAGTGTTGTATGCGGTTTAGCTGCCAAGGAAGGTAACGTCCTCAGGTAATAATGTCCTTAACTTAATTATAATATGACAACTCCTGTAGTTCTAAAATATTGAGTTTTTTGTGCCGTGGCCAAACTTACAAATTACTAAAAACTTGAAGATAATTTAGACAGAATCGCTCGTGCTCCTTCACACTTTAAGTTATTCACGTTTTGCGATCGTATTGATTATTTTATTTGTTAACATTATTTCACTTGTGTTTAAACGTATCATATTAAGTATTTTATTGCTGGAAAATATCGCAGAAAGCACTTAACTTATAACGTTCGCATTTAATTGAAGCATCTATCAAAATTAAAAAAAAATAACTAATAATTTTTCAATATTTTTTTGAATAATAAACGCTGACTTCTGACAACTTTCGAATCGACAGATAGGCCTTATAATGAGTAAATGTTAAAATCACCTTCCTAGGCAGGTACTCCGATAATCCGTTACGATTTTTTCTCGCTGCCGTAAATGGCGAAAATAGGTATTATTGCTAGAGACTGGAATAGATTGCGGTTCACTGCCCTGTATGCTAGTCTCCAAGAATATCTGTGTAGTGAAGCATATAGCAGCTGCTGATTGGCTGCTTGATGACAAAGTGATACCGCATGATTGGACTTGCAGTTAATTGCCACCATATTATTGGTTCTTTGTCCTCAATCAGACGCCAGCTAAGCCAACAACCAATTGCAGAACGGACACAAATTTACGGACGTTTGAAATCTAGCTTGCGCCCAAAAGAAGACGCGAATTTTTCAGGTGGCTATAATTATTGCAATTATTTTTTAGGTATTAAACTTTTAGTGCAGAGTCTCTCAAACTAACTGGCATAACCAGAGCACATTGATCGTTAACATAACGTCGAAGTCGGTGAGAAGACCGCTCGACAGTTCAGAGTCCTGCGCCCAGAGGCTAGCTATGTGTCATTCGTGCTGAATCGTTCTTGCCGCTTCTGTACTTTCTTAACCTCAAACCACAAAAAAACCGCAAAGGCAGACGCATTAATGGTGCCTCTTACATGCACGTTAGTGGGTCAGAAGTAGCGGAGTTTTAAGGGAGTCCTAGAAGCGCGCATAAAATTCGCATCGCTGCAACGAGCCAAGCGATAAACTAGCATTCAAGATTACCCCCGATAACTTTTTACTATGAGACTTTAAGGCAATGAACACAAAATGTAATTGGTGTAAAGTCTGTACCAATGTTCGTTGCATTTTTCTGTCTTAATTTTTCATACAAACGGTTAGTAAATTTTGAAAAGACGACCGTCTGAAGAAGCCGTTTATATCTGGGTTTGTGGGCTTGCAAACAGTGTTTTTATGAGCGGGGTGCCCCATGAATGAGATTTCTAGCGAGGTATCGCCTCTACCGCAAAATACTGAAACGGCGTGTAGATGAATATCACTCGCCTGACTGACACTTTCAGTGGTCACCCCATCTATATATATGTGAAAAGTTTTAAGCCAAGTCCATTGCATGTTAGTAGAGTAATTTCACGCGAATTTAGTAAACAGCTTTTCAGATAAAACGGGTAAAAAAGGCTGCTTTCAGGCATTTGAGGAGCTCTTAATGATTTCTAATTGACGCGACGTTTCGAAAATGACTTTCTGTCCTCATTTAAAGTTTCTTTTTTTCTTTTCGTACACTGACACGATGGGCTCACGTGGGATAGTTTATTAAAAAAACGTATTTACGAGCACAATGCAACGCATTTGAAGCACGTAGTAGGAGGTGCGATTAAGGGCCTTGCCTACATCAGGACTCTAGAGGAAGAAAGGATTGGGAATGACGTGGTTACATATTGTCAAATGTATTTCAATACCTGTCGAACCTAGATACATGCCGAAAGAGGTTTATTAGTTTTTCGGTCGTATCGATGAGGCCCATGTTTCTATATGATAGTTTTGGCTATTTTTTAAATTATCTGATATCTAAGAGCAAATAAATGTGCTACTCAAACTTAGTTGAATCACAATTTTTCCACCTTCCAAGTTTCGTAGTCACTTATCTCAACGCAGGAGATGATTCTCGTCCAAAAGTGTTATTGTGAAAATGACAGGGCCTCACCGAGGCAGGCAGCTGACTGAAATCTCCTCGCTGCTGCGGATCGCTGTAGTAATAGCGTAAACCTACACGCGAGCCGGCATTCCGCGGATCGATTACATCTGCGACAGTGCGTAGCCCGAGGAAGTAAAGCTCGCAGCATGCGCCCAAGCATGCCAAAACCATACCTTCGGTTTTCTTCTCTCAGCAAGCCTTCACATGAGCAGTTGGTCTTTGACAAATGCTGCAAATCAACTGACAATTTCAAATAAACCATTTTTATGAAAACTTAGAAAATAATTTCAGCTATGAGATACAGTAAATTTGTTGCTAAAAAATCAAATGCTTACCAAGCTATACCACAAAAAATTTCAATAGTCAAGTTATGTTTAACATTTTACTTTATGTACTGTACGTTTCACATAAATGTCTTTAAACTCTACGTGCTATAAAAGTTTTATGTGTATACATATTATCTATAAATATATAGTACATATTTGAGAATTGGGAATAATTGCGTTCTTTACAGAGGAAGTTGTTAAATTTTCTTGTTCGCTTTAGTAGGAAAAGTGAATAAACAACAAATGCTTGATCTTTTAAGTCGGTTTAAGTAAACTTTTGGAAATCTTAAGAACCCAGTTGACTCTCGTTGTAAAGAAAACTATAAAATCTTACTCCTTCAACTTGCATTAGATTAAAATTTTTGTTATTTTCACTGTAATTGTAGGCCTGAAAGTATTCTTAGAATTGTAGTTTAAACACTCATTTTCACAAGAAAATCACAATTCAGATTTAATTATTCTAAAAATGTTTAACATGCTATGCAGGAAGTTACACTGTGTTACCCTCAGTCGGTCAATATTTTCCATTCCTTTCCTCGCTTTCCTGATAAGAACTTGCAAAAGGCAACATGCAATCATATTCACATGAACTACTTTAATTATCTATAGTCCTACTGATAGTAAATATTTATAATACATTAAAGCAACAAACACAAAATAATAATAACTTTAGTACTTCCTAAACTACGTAAGCGTCAGATGTCTACAATACCGATAATGTTCACTCTACCTAAACACAGTTTTACAGAATAAGGAGAAATAAGTGTTTGCTTCAAAACCACATTTTATGTTTCGTAACAGCTGAGAAAATAGTGATTTTAAAGGACCGTTAATAATGAGTGTAATTTGTAGCTGTTCTTGCATTGATATGAAGTCTATAATTGTATAGTTTTGGACTTTTTAGCAATTTTGCCTGTCACTATGTTAAGTTATTTTAGTTACTTTATTTCTCCACATTTCTAATGTGTGCTTAAGTTGTGGTAATTGCAAAGGCATAAGTGCTGATTTGTGGAAGTTAACAATTTTAAATGAATATTTTGAATAAATTATTGGCTGTATGTCAGGAAGCATGAGTAGTCAATGAAAGTGCTAAGGAGACGCACTCATAGCAAGGCAGGGGAGAAGTATAGGTGCAGACTATCTTGGCAAGCGAGAGAGAGCTGGAGTGAGAGTGAGAAATGGGAGGGGGGGTGAACGCGCGCACATTGGCGTGCTAGCATGACCTCTGCGTGACAGGGTCGCACGACGCGGTGTCGTACACGCGAGCCAGCTAGTCGCCTAGAGGAAACCCTGCAAGTCGCGAGTGGCTTACAACTTGAAAGGAGAACTTTCTCTGCTCGCGGGGGTCGATAACTGTTGGAAAGTACGGCCGGCGCCTCAGTGCCCAGACTGCTTGTGCTGAGGCAGCCGTAGTTCAACATGTCTCGGCATTAGACCGCTGAATCTGACGTGCTGTGACGTCGTGAAGAGTACTGTAGCTAAGTTAAGGCTCCTCCCCAGAGCGCGGGAAGTAATAAAAGTGTGGCGGCAAAAGAGGAGGGGGGGCACAAAGATGGCGGCGCGCTGAGGCTCACCTGCCGGAGGTTCGGGCTCGCGCTGAGGGCGAATTAGGGCTGCGCTCTGAGCCGGTACCAGCCGAGGCGGGGAAGGTCCACTCAGGCGGTGTGGAGGCGGAGGACCGAAGGCCATAGCCGGCCCGCGCTGCTGTTGATGCTGTTGCTGCGGCGGTGGCTGGTGATGATGCGGCTGATGATGCTGCTGTTGCTGCTGCTGTTGTTGCTGCTGAGGCGGTGGCTGGCCGTGATCGTCCTCCGACCCGATCAGGGTGTTGAGCATCTTGCTGGCGAAGCTGAACATGGTGCGGCCGTGTGGCCGACCCGCCCCGCAACTGAGCGTAGACGACTCCCGTTCGCGCGTTTCATTGCAAGCCCTGGGCTCCACGGGGGAGGTTGCGCGCGCATCGGCTCGATACCGCCTCCCGACACACTCTCCCCCTGGTCCTTCCTTCGCAATTACTTGCGCCCTGGGCCTGCCAGGCCAGTCGATACCTCGCCCTCTTGCCTAGAACCCGACACTGCCAACCACCCACGCGCTTACTATCTTGCCCCTACGCGCCAGGCTACCCGCATGGCGGCCGTGCGTGACGCGGGTAGTATAAGCTCCAGGCTACACCCACAGACTACAAACTGCAGTTATTCTCCACGGCAATTAAATACCGCGAGACGTTGTGACATGACATCACGGGGTTACATCGTGTCACACGAAGTGTTTATTTCAGGCCGTTTAGCGACAGTTAGATGATAAAAAAAATCACAATGAACAGAATAACTGCATGATTTTGGCAATCAAACAAATATACTCATTTAAACAGCAACAAAAAAGTAACCTATTCACTAGAAGAAAGTCGCTCATGCTGTCACAAAGTAATTCCGGTTTACGGTAGTAATAACTCGCGAGAATCTATCTTGGCAGAATATTTTCTACACCAGCGTAGTGGTTTGCATCTTGCATGATCGGTAGAAGGTTATGCAGCTGTTTGCTGAAGATTTACAAGTGTTGTGTAGTGAAGCACCATAATTAACTTTGGTCAAGTGAATTACCTTACATAAACTACCGAATTTTATTTTCAGATATCTCAAGAACTATGCTTACCTAACGATGAAAACTTATTCAGATTAATGTTTCCGGTTTTTTTTTTTTTAATTTTTTCTATTTCAGAAACAGTTATTTTCCCTTTTAATATCTTAGTCACTAAACGTACTTATTAAAATCAATTAATATATTTAACTAAGTTCTGCAATCGGATATGAATCTATCACTCATACACATATGATGTGAGCATGCACTGAAACCAATAACCATTTATTTCAGTAAAATGTGGCTTGATTAAATAATTAAATACTGTAATAATCAAATTTGTTGTATCAAATATTCATGCATTGAAATAGCCTACCTGTTTCTCGGATTGTCTGCGCTGCAAAGTTATTGAAATTGGCGTACATTTACAGTTTAGTAATGGTGAAACCTTTTAATTATATTACTATAAAGAACACACGCTTGAACACAAAAGGGGTGCATTTACATCTGGCAAATGAGAAGATTTTACTTTCGAACTCTTCACTAAAGATAAATCCAGATTTTCCCAAAATATAGCTAACGAAACATCAACATTACGGATAACACTTAACAGAACACAATAACTTTGAAATAGTTGCACTTCAACTGATTCAGTTGGTTTCAGAATTATAGCATTGGTGAATATTTTTTTTTCAATAATCACAAAGAAGTGAAAAAATAATGAACTTGGGTACCATATTTTGCGATTTAGTTTATTCCAATATTCCATCACTAAAATTTCTTGTAATGTATCAGTCAGAATTATTCTGTAAAAAAATTTTAACGTATCAAGAATTCTAAATTATGTTAGTCTGCGTGTAATACTTTATAACAAATGCAAATAATTTCATATTACTCGTTGGTTTTAGTGAATAATGTAGTCCTTTATGTTACAGTTTAATGTTCAGTTTATACGAGGTTAAATAAATTATCTAATAGCTGCCTTTATTACAAATTCTTATTTGATAAACTGCATGTTTAACAATCATCACATGTTAATAAAATGTAATAACAATCTATCGGTAACGCTATACGTGATGTTGCAAATTGCCTGTCGATATTTTGTGTAAATGAAACTCATATGTAGAGGAACAAGAAGTGTTCTGTGAACATAGGTAAAAAAGAACAGTTTCTACACAGTTCTCAGTAGGCCTACATCACTTACAATGCGGGCTGGGTCGTGTCACTGCAGAACGCCATCGCAGCTGTTATTGGCAGCTACCTGCCAGGCTAGTCGCATTTTACTGTACGGTAGGCATTGTGCGATCAATCCTGCAAACTGCCTATGCCATGTGGTCTGTGGTACAGAAACGGTGCGTTTTCTGCCTATGTCCACGTTGTATTATTTGTTCCTTTAAGTGTAAGGATTGTTTCTCAAGATGCAACACTCTGTTCATTACTAAGACTACAATACAATTCCATTAGTACGCGGGCTTCGCAGAGAGGAATGTTTATATTTTCATCTGATGGAAAACTTGCATTCCTGGCCGTACAGTCCCACTATCATTTCAATATACCAGTGCATGTTAACTATCAGAGTAAGAGCAGAGTGAAATATACTAAGCGTTTTGCTGCTCTAAAAGTATTTTTTCTATTTGAATGTAAATTTAGTTAATAAAAGTTTTCACTCCAGGAATAAGCGTAATGTGTTAACTGATACGCCACACGCTGGCCTGTAACAACGGTACACTGGAGTAACTGACACCAAAACATAAATGTACTGCTGAGAATAAAAGAATTTGAAAGATGCAGGTAGAGAAGAAACTGACATATCGTCAGCTTAGTGCAAGAACTGGGTAACTTAATTTTTCCAAGTATAATGTATCTGCAGATGCCTACACTACCATTATGCGAGTTCTATCGTACATTTATAAATATATTAATTCAGAGTATTTTTACAACACAACTTTGCGGTTTAACAAAGAACGACGTGTATGACAAAACGATATTTTCAACGTTACAAGTAGGTGTCTCCAGCTACATAGTTATCTAGCTGTTGCATTAAGCCCACGATATAATAACACGTATTTCGACGCAGTGATAGGAAGTCTAATGTTTGCAAAGTGCAATTTTTTCAAGAATTGCCACAAAATTACTGCCTTTCTCGGTTTTTGTATCCGAGTATCCCATGCTGGTCTCCATCAGTGAAGAAATTGAATGCCTGAAAAAATTCATATTTTCAGGTGAAGCAAACTCCGCATCTGTAGACAATTTAAAGGCGGTTTATGGTAAAGTGAGCTTTTTTGAAACCCTAGTTACATTTATTCTTCTCAAATATTTGTTGCGTTAAGTGTACAGATCGTACCGTATTAAAAGTTAACGTCAACTTTAGCAGCAAATAATGTATTGTTACAGTAATTCTAGAAATAATGGTCTTCAAATGTGTTCCCTTCATCGTAAGTCACATGTAATTGACGTAGATTTCGGATTCCGGTCTCTGAAAACCCAAGCAGCACTCGTGAACGCTTTTGTAACACGGTAGTCCGAAGCTTAAATCCTAGTGTGTTCTAATGCATTATAGGGCGACAGAACAATTTTTTTGTAGAAAGAATGCTACCGTGGTAGATCATCTAGGGTCACATGTACAGAACATAGATCAATGTCATCCCTACCCGTTGCGCAATAATCAACAAAACAATCCGAACTGTTCGTGCTTCAATGCTGACCCTACACGAACAGAACTCGAACAATGACTGTTTGTTCAACGAACTCACGCTGGAATTTAATGATGACAAAAATAACTTCCAAAGCTAAGAAACCGTTAAACATAAAAGTGTATGTACTAAGAAACAGCGCTTAAACAGATTTCATGTTTTTATTTATTTTAAACTTATGCACGTATTTGTGGATGAATTGATTATTTTGTCAGCAATTGTTGTTTGCATACATCCAGCTAGCTAAAATCATTCTAATGAATTAGTTTCATGAACAATAATAGCAATATTTTAAAGTAAGCAATACAAACACGAAGTTTTCTTGGAAATATTTCTTTCACCACTTTGTTTCAGTGCCTTACGTGCAGACCTGCAATATTGCTTCGTGATTACTGATTGGATGTTTTAACTCTCAGCGTTGTGGATGTGAGAGGTTTTGTTCATCTAGGTCTTTAGTGCTGGTAAGGCGTGACATGAGTGAGTACGGTGAGATAAAACCCACCCACCAACGGCATCGTCCGGCACGATTCCCAAATCCATGACCGACCTCGCCGAATCTAACACGGATCGCCTTGGTGTGAGGTGAACGGTTTGGCCATTCGGCCAACGCGACTCCCAGCGTCTTGGGTTTCTATCTGCAAATCACTAGTGACGTGCGAAATTCGCGTTACTTTCTGCCAGTTGACTAGGCTACAAACAACTGTAGACCATTCCTTGTCTCCCGTTGGCCAACTACGTCGTGACATCCCGCAAATAATTCTTCTGTCCAGTAATCAAAAGTTTCAAGGTAACGTAACCAACCTGTCTCAAAGCGGCCAAACACGTAAGTGACGGGGGCCGCGGTGGTCTCCCTCCAAGGCGATCCGGGTTCGATTCCCGGCGGAGTCGGACCCAGGATTTTAACATGTGAGAATCATGCCGTGACGATGCCGCTATGGTCGTCGGGTTTTATCGGGGATCTCCCGTTTTCCCCGTCCATTCATTCCTGTGCTGCTCCATACATTATGTCACTCCTAAAGACCTCGATGTTGAGCGCTGACCAAAATGTCTCTATCTCTCTCTCTCTCTCACGTAAGTGACATCACACAGATGTTTTTGTTGCCAATGTAATAACATATTGCGCTCTGGTATGTACAAGGCAAAGAAGTCTATCATGTCCCAAAATTATAACTCGAATTTGCAGGACCTTACAAATCACTGTCGTGTGGCGTCGCAGTTAAACTTGTTCTGATAGGCCGAGTCGAATTAAAGGCTACCCTGCACAGTACACACAGCCAGTAACAACGAAGCAGAACTGCAGACGTGCACATAAAGCAAGGAAGAAAGATATTATTTTCACCAAAAATCAGTGGCTCTATCAATAATTAATAATTTTAGACTTTGGTAAATTATTTTCAGCTGACGACAATGTGTAGAGGAAATTAATGTTACTTGAGGTAAAAGTATACAAGTTTTGTGTAAACTGAAACACTGTTTTATATAAGTTGAAAATAAGTTGATTCGACTAATTATGTCAAGAATTTATTTCACTAATACAGCCAAGTTTCCGCCAGATTTTAATTTACTATGCTTCGACAACTTTCAGAAAATTAAAATCACTGGCAATAAGTAAAATTTACAACTTTTGTTTTAAATCGAGTTCAGCTATATGTCATGTTAATACAATTATATATGTCATTGCTTACGTTTCATATCCCACAACACGACTGCACGAACGCCCAGGCGCCGTTTAAAAAATTAGCACGTAGGTGCAATATTACATGTGTTTAGGGTGTATTTGTAGTCTTTGTCGATCTCTTTTTTCTGCGATTCCAAGCAATGTATTAAGGCAAGTAAAGCGTAAGACATACTGTAGAAGTTGTTCGGTTTTGTGATGATTTTGACACAGTTAAGAAACATCCGTCAAAAACAAACTACTGTTTATATTAGTCAACTACTAATCACACTCATTTCACCAAACGTCTTGCTTTAATGAATCTAAGCCTACGTTGTGTGTCGATAGTTTTCTCCAGAAAACCATTTGCGGTAATAAATGTACGCCTTCATTAAAATCTGTCCAATTTCAAACAGAAAAGTCTCTATGCTTATATAGATGACAATGGCAGGCCTATTCGGTATGAGTTACGTCAAATTTCAACGTCAGGAAACTCAAAGTTCGTAAATTTTGTGCAATGCATGCTAACCAGATGAAGGATAAAACATTAACTAAAATGTGAATCAATACAAAATTGTTAAATACACTATAAAACTTTAACGTAGTTTGAAAATCATTTACGTATTGTGAACTCATTAATTTTCGATTTTACTTCGTCTGAGTTGTCTCAATAATAATGTTCCCATAAGAAATGCCATGGTAAAAATTAGAAAAAAGTCAAACTCCTGAGGTCTAAGGTCGAGTACATATAAGTGAAAGAAGTTAATATCATAGCGCTACAATGGTTCCTTTGTATTACATTGTCATGATAAACAAATTTCTTCGTAATAATATTACGTCAGCTGAAGTGAATGATATGAGATACATACACAACTTACAATACGGTAATTTGGTATCTAAGAATGTATTTAATGCACACTACAGCCATTTTACTCGCCTTGCATAAAGATGGATAGATAGTGAAAGAGGAAGAGATTGAGAGAAAATGTTTAGTACCAAAATAATGTGCAAAACACTGTACTGTGTCGGCCCATGGATGATTTCACGACGTTACTATACAGTTCGTTACTTCGCAGGTGTATTAAGAAACAGCACTGGTGTGTTAGTTCAGACCACGAGCCTTCCGCCATGGCGATCCGGGTTTGATTCCCGGTGGGAAATTTTCCGGTTTTCTTGCGTATGGAAACTTCGACGAATATTTCCGTTAGCCATCTGGTTTTCTGCTTTTCCATTCCGTCGCTGTTCCGTTTCCTACTCTTTTCACCTGCGCTCAAGGCCTCGCTGTTATGGGCTTGTTAAAATATCCGAATTTTATTTACTTATATTGTGGTGGTACAAATCTTAATTGTATGAGTCCCCTTTTTGGGGAAAGATTTCTGTGCTTGAATGTTTCAGTGCCTAGTGCTTATCGGCAGTTCTGCTTCATGGTCAGTGATTTGATGTTTGTAACTCTCACGGGTCTTAATGTTAACTGGTACAGTCAAAAGATAATCGATTTTCCATGAAGACACACTGCCAGTACCAATGAAGAAGAACTAGAGATATGCATGTAAGGCATTGAGACAAGTTTATGCAGAAATATAGTCTGTAGTATCCTTTAATAGCCACGAAATAAATATCATACATAAAGCAAAAATAGGTGAATACAAATATTTTCAAAATGACAGAAGAAAAGTAAAATATTTAATATGTTTGGTCATTAATATAATCCATCAATTTTGTTTTGAACATTAACATATTCACAATATAGTCTTAATACATTAATAATATTTGCAGTTTAAAATCATACAATTTTTTTACATAATAACTTTGTAATCAAACTTAAGAAAAATACGAGATTTGTTTGAAATTCTGAAAAAAAAAATTTATCAATTCTTATGTGGATTCAAATTATGGTTTTAGAATAACCCACTCAAAATGTTTAAGAAAAAATGTAGACGTTACATATGCCTAGCCATTCTAATTTAGATCATGTTACGTAAATCTGAAATACAAATATAGTAATTTTTCGCAACATAATACAATACATGTGAACAAGTGCTCAGGAATAACGGGCGTATAACAACAATGCTTCATAAATTCCATATACTTTAAATAGTTCTCTGCTATGTTAATACTTGGACACGACAAGAAAACTTTTACACCGTTTAACACTGTGTTGACAATTTTACCATACAGTGAGGTACATCACAATCTGCGTCGAACAACGCTTTGTATAAAATGTATCATTCAATAATTGTTTAAATATTTTGATTATTTACAATATGTACACAAACAAATCACCTAGAAAATGACGCAAAGCAATAGCACTCTATATTAACATTCAGTTTGTCGCAATGGAAATTTTATTTCGCCCGTTGGCTCCGTGCTGCGGTACAATACAAAACTACCCAAATATGTAAAAAGTTTTAGAGTACCTGTGCAAGAACTTGACGTCACGTTACCAATGTCAATGAAATGAGCACGCCTAGAAAATTTAGTGCTGCGTGCTCCTTACAACTCACATTCAAAATTACTCAAAAAGGAAAGGAACATTTTAAACTTCAAAGTGGCATTACACAAAATATAAAATTTGATGACGGCGACCTAAACAAAATTGTTGCAATCATATCTTAAAAAATAAACTAGACACATGTGATCGCTGTCCTTGAGATATCCATGAGGGACAAGTCCCAAAAAAAACGAGGAAATCTGAGCACACTTACATGAAAATATTCTTAAGAACCTTCCTCCTGAGGCACCACCCTAGTAATGGACGTGTGCACACCGCGGTGAGATTGGCCCGGTCCGCCGCCACGCATGCGATGTAGAAGTGGTACTGGTGAAGGAAGGCTGGAAACATAGAAGCTAGATACAGAAAAAAACCGTATGTAGCGCCTCGAACCTTTGTCTAGTTGCACAGAAGGCAGTGCGTGCGCCGCAGACCCCCAGCTTCAAGGCATCACCGGTGAAAATATTGTCTGGAAAATCATGGGTCTGTATTCGCTGGTTCAGCAAACCGACACATAAAATAGGTTCACAAAATAAAGAACGTCACACACGATAAAACAACACCTGCGGGCCTAAGCTCAAGTTCGTGCGAGTAGAGCTCGTATGCGAGTCGTCTCGTATGGCGCAAAACGTGTACGAGACGTTGAGTGTAAGCTCCAACACCGGCCACTCGCGTACGCCTTACTTATTCGAAAGGAGTAGCATTCGAGTAGAAGTGTGTGTCGTTAGGTCAGGTTGGTATCCATGAAGCGATAAAGTAAAAAGATTTGACAGGCAGCCGCCAATCACAAGTCCAGTTCATACTTTGTGACTTTTGCGTGGCGGTGAATTTAAAAATCGTGGAAGTGAACAAAATGAAAACCGGTAAATGAAAATTCCTTTTGAATTTGTGGTGCTCGTTAAGTATTTATTGATTTAATACATATATTTATTTTCCTTTTGTGGATCCATAATTCACTTGAAATTTTTTTTTAAATATTTCAAAACTTATATATATATATATATATATATATATATATATATATATATATATATATAAAATACTTCATAATACAAATAATAAAATTTTTAACACAATATTTCTGACTCTGTTACTAAAACACTATCAATTACAAAGAAATGTATTCTTTAAAATAAAATTATTACTATTTACGAACGCGGACTTCTTTATAATTCTTTTGTGTGATATATTTTTACAATAATTGCAAACAAATTTCAATATGATGTAGTATATCACATTCCACAATCTAACCGAAGGCATTTGTTTTAACACTGTAAGAATATAAAGCGTGCCCAAGACAAGCTGATAGCCACTTGGACAGCAAGAGTAGCCAGAATGTTGCAGGAGGAAATAATTACACTACTTAATTAATTCTGAAATTAAAGCTCGTAAAAAGAGAATATCGCAATGTTTGTTGCAAGTTAAATCTGTACCCTTTTTTCATTGCATTGTTGGTAAATCTGTAGAAAATTTTCTTACACGACCGTGGATAATTTTTGCGTCAGTTAAGATACTAAAAATCAAGTACAGCTGTGTGGAAAATTGTTTGTTTATGATCCTGGGAACTGGTATTAAATGCGCGTAACTTTTCGAAACCTATCTTTTTACAAATATAAATGTAACAAAACATCGTAATTTGCCAATAAACTCACATAAACTATGAAAGCAATTAAAATTATTTTTAAAAATTATGACACTGTGGGGATTTGAAAGGTTATATTATTTTAATATAGAACTAATATTCATAAGTGAGAAAATATTTAATTACAGAACATTTATGTCGAGATGACAATTTGTGAATTTATGGAATTTATTACTTTTATTAATTTTATTAATTGCCGGGTTTCATTACTATTACTATTGTTATAAACACTTCAATCAGTAGCCAGACTACTATTCCCTTTATTAACGTAAGTTTTTATTATATTATATTGTAAACATATTTTATTATGTTATATATTATATAAACAATTTATTATTTCGTGGGGCTGGAAGTTATTAGTCACGGTTTTTTGTTCATTGGCAACATCTAATACATTATTGGTATAGCTAGAGAGACAAATAACTGATCCTGACATTTTCGAACGAGTTTTACGTGACTGTATCGCCGACTTTATAACATTTTAAGTGGCACCATCCTAAAAATATGAAACGGCTTTTTGCTACCATTGTTTCGTTTAAGTATTCTGCGAAAGAGACTGATGCTGAACATGTCTGTGACGAGGATAGATAGTAATTTTCAGTGCCTCAAGACAAGTTTATCTGCATCTTGAAGACGCCTTTCCAGAAAGTCCTACTTCTCCGGGTACTACCGAAGTTAACATGTTGGTTCATTGACGCTGTGTAAAGCTTCTATAGCCGTGGGATTGTTTGTGGTTAATAAGAGAATTTACTTTATTTGTTTGGAATCTCAGTGGTTGGAATAATATTCAGATCTAGCAATTGGTTTATTTCCTTTATTAGACGTATGTCACATAATTTATGCTATGAAGATTATGTCAGTAACACCATGAAGTTTACTATTTTTACTAAGGAAAACTAGATTTGCTACACGAAATACTTTAACTATTTTAGTTATACAGAGAAATTCCTGACCATAAAAAGCAGAATATTACATATTTTTTCATCGCTAATTGTACACTGTACTACACATTCTAACGACATAAATCATGGATGCAAATTAAAATAAAATATTAACAGTCTGTTACTTACATCACATCACTAACTACACACTGAAAATGATAGTAGGTCGAGCTAGATTCTTTGACACTTTTAAATCAATTTAAAAATGTTAAATATCTTCTTCAAATGAATTTATGTTTTATAAGTTTTATTTATTTTTTCTCCGATTATGTCTATGGTTTTCCTACCTATCCATTTTCCCAGTTTGTAATCATGTACTACAGTTTTGTAAAGTATGTGGAAAATCCTTACAGTTATTTACCAAGTTTTTTTGCTGTAATTGATATTCGACTATTTCTGTTTTGGGCACATTGCATGCTGGACGCACATAAATGTTTATGATATAAATTTCAATAAGCAATAACAGGAACATTAAATACTATGTTTACCACGAATTGACATTAAGTACAGTGTGTTTCGATTCAACACAGAACTGGCAAGTGGGCTGCCTACCCACCCGCAACCGGCTTGAATTCTGCTCGCGGCGCGCTAGCGACGGAGCTACGTTCGATTTCACTGGTTGCCGCCTTCTTACGCAGCATTCTAAACTGTTTAACTCTTTCAACATATATTTACACAGACTTTGGAATATGTTTCAACGATT
>PNEQ01063153.1:0-38949 GCA_003012365.1 Medauroidea extradentata
GTGGTAACGTGGACCGCCCTGCCCTCAGCTACTGAAGCCTGGGGGGAAAGGAGGGATAGGCAGTACCGTGGACGCCCTGCCCTGAGCTACTGAAGCCTGTGGGAAAGGGGGGATAGGTGGTAACGTGGACCGCCCTGCCCTTAGCTACTGAAGCCTGGGAGGAAAGGAGGGATAGGCAGTACCGTGGACGCCCTGCCCTGAGCTACTGAAGCCTGGGAGGAAAGGAGGGATAGGCAGTACCGTGGACACCCTGCCCTGAGCTACTGAAGCCTGTGGGAAAGGGGGGGATAGGCGGTAACATGGACCGCCCTGCCCTCAGCTACTGAAGCCTGGGGGAAATTGGAGATAGGTGGTAACGTGGACCGCCATGCCCTGAGCTACTGAAGCCTGGGGGGAAAGTTGGGATATGCTTGTTATGAAAACATAGGCGTTATTAATATTTAGTCCAAGAGGGGCCCGTAATTTCTTAATTTCCGTGTTTATAATTATAAACGAAAATAAATTAATGTGATGCAAAAGGTTGTCTCGTATTAACAGGCAAATTCTCATTTCTCATCAGCTTCAAACACCTCTGAAATAAAAATAACAGGGGGGGGGGCCCAGTGCTCTCCCTTGACCCTCTCTCCATGCTGACGTCCATGTAACGTAAGACGTGTACGATAAGTACGATAAATACAACGTTTATCGGTGACATTATCTTAAGATGTACCATAAACAGGATGACTTTGGCCCACTCTTAGTGTTGGGTTTACATTTCGTTTAGTGAAGAAAAGCTTTAAATGCATTGATCAATGTCATATTTTTTAATAATTTTGCTCCAGTTATATAGTTCTCCAAATAATCCCCAATACTTATATATTTAGCCAAAGTCATCCCTGTAGCATTACCGTAAAAGTAATGTGTCGAGGGCACATAAATATTAAACGGTAACTGTAGAGTTTGTGTAAAGTGCCTATGGTGAAATCGAACATGAGATCGACAAAATCTTTACGACGCGGTCTATACCAGTTTCCAACATCATATTTTTTATTTTTATATTTGTACCAGATAATTTTCCTCTATTTTAGATATAAATTATGACTACATTTTGCGCTTATGAAATTATTTATCTCTCATAGATTTTTGCGTAATGACTCGATGTAAAAATTTGCATTTTACAGTTTTATGTACACCACTAAAACTAGTTGACGTACCAAACTGAAAAAAAAAAAAAATAAATGCTGTGAATATCGATGTTGTAGGCTACGAAGTCTCCTACGTAAAAGAGCAAAAAATTGTTGAAATTAACAATATCTTTAAAATTCATAAAATTTAAAAACGCATTTTTTTTATATAGGAGACGACTTAGCCTATTCTGTAAATTTTTTTCAGTTTGGTATGTCAGTTGGTTTCAGTGGCGTACATGAAACCGTAAAATACAAATTTTGACATTTACGAGTCATTACGCAAAAACTATTAGATAAAAAAATTTAATAAGAACAAAATTTTTTAGTCACAGGAATTGTGTAGAACTTAGGGGCGGTCGTCGTGTTCAAGTATTGTTAGTAGTGCCGGTAACATTGTACAACCTATGGTGCACTGTCTTTTGGGTAACTTCGTACAATTTTGTTTTATATAATGGCTTTCTGGCATTCAAAATTTATGCTTAACCAATTTACTTATCAAGATCACCAATGTATTAATTAAATCTTGGATACTTTATTTGAAATTAAATTAGGTTGGTAGTACAGAGTTGCCTTACCCGGCACAAAGCTATAGTGACTGTACCTGACCTAATAGTGCAAATACCGCTTAAAATATTTTAGTCACAGTTTTAGGACAAAAACTCACCGGTCAGTTTAGCAAGGACATTTGTCTGTCATTACGTTTCACTTCGCACTACTGCAGTTTCTTTGGTTTACGGTAATAATAAAGATAATGTAGTACTGTGTATCCCTCTTGTACGTAAAATAGCATGCAACGGAAGTTTCCCCTCTTCCAAATAAACTATTTCTTGTGTGTTTTCGCTTTCATGAAACGAGCATTATAAGCACGGAAGGCAGAAACTACAGTCCCGAAATGAAGTTGGTTTGACTGAAGCTCGTCGTACCGTTTGGCGGTCGTTCGATAAGTGACCCAGCTGAAGGTAACTCGGTCGCGTTGGAAGAGTTTGCGGAGTTAACTCGAGCGTTGCCTCGTTTGACAGGAGACATTTTTGTAAACTTAAGAGTCGTCTTCACCGGTCTTAAACTTCCTCGTTTGACACGTGGGAACAGTGGAGCGATAAGAGCCAGAGTGCCGCGTTCTATGAGCAGCACATCGCCTCTGTTCACAGCGGTGGTCGAAAGGTCAGACCATTCGCCTCCATCCTAGATGATCCGGGTTCGATTCCCGGCGGGGTCGGTCCCTGGATTTTCGCATGTGGGAATCGTTCCGGACGATGCCGTTCGTCGGCGGATTTTCTCGGGGATCTCCCGTTTCCTCCGTCCTTTCATTCCGGTGCTGTTCCATACTCACCTCATGTCACCCTTCACCAGTGCTAAAGACTTCGATGTTAAGCGCTGACCAAAATCTCTCAATCACTCTAAACAGTGACCATAAAATTTTATTTTGAGCAGTTTGAAGTAAAGGCCAATGCACTCATCTCGTTTTGCACTTGACGAATTTAGGTAATATTACAGCAGTCTAAAAAAATCAGTTTTTAGCATTTTGAGAGGCCCCAAAATTATGTCTCTAACAAGCGTGCTGAATTTTCTATACGTGAGAAGAGTAGCTTAAAATGTGTGTTATTTTCATAGCTAACCGCCATAGGAATAATTAAAGCGGTTTCGCATAAAAATGTATTCGCGCGACACGCTATATGTGCCAGGCACCCATGCCTCTTGCGGGAATATCTTGTTACAGAATATTTCATTTACCAGACGGACAAGAAGCGTTACTTCATTATCATTACTAGGCTTTGCAATTATAAACTTTCCCCATAAACTCGCAAGAGACGAGTCTAAGTTCACTGCGTTGTGCATAAAGGCGGTAGTCGGTTCGATGGGCATCATGAGGTAGCCATTACTGCCCCTTTGTCGTTCTGTTTCGGACACGCAAATGTCGCAGCCAGTCGGAACCGTTTCTCAACCATCAGGGGTTTCGTACCAAACCTCTGCAACTCATTTCGTGCGTCAGCAAACCAAGTGATGTTCTTGGCTGGAGGTATCACTGGCGAAGAATTTTCGTGCAAACGTTTCAGTATATAGTAAACGGTGCCGTACAGTATACATTGATTTGAATTTTCGAATCTACAACTGCCGTATTTCAGTCCATACGTCTCATTTTTGTTTTGTATTGTAAGCAACACGGCGGGCGTAATGATTCGTAACATCGTGTCTACTACTTCTCGTGACAACTTTTCTTTGTAAACATAAAACGATTTACAGACGTCAGCAAAACCCTAAATAACCCTTTCTATGTAAAAAATGTTTGGTTTTGCATGGTTAGAGACCTGAAAAATTCAGGTTTTCTTTTTGCCCCAAACTATAATTCCAGCAACCGTAAGTCCGTGCCACTTTCGCAATTGGCCCGTGACTTATCTGACACTTGTTGGAAGTCGCTTAGCCAACAGTACAGGAGAAACTATATGCAGGCCCATATCACTGCGTCATAGAGCAGCCAGTGAGCAGATAATATCTGCTTGAATACACACATGTTCTTGGAGGCTAGCCTACATGTCAGTGAAGCCGCGAATTTTTTCTGTCTCTAGTAATGATTATGTTCTCAGCAAGTAAACACAGAGGTCAATAATATCTTAATACCCTCGTATTTTTATTAATCCTGGTGACATAGAAATTATTCCTTGATTCTTACGTTTATTATAATCAACATTTATAAATAGTTTGTTTCAAATGCTATATAGCCAGTAACTTGAAATATTTCGGGACCCATCCACTGGAGAATGCGTCTCTTCGCTTTGTTTTAGTACATAATAACGCGTATTTTTTATTCTTATTTTCGGCCAAGTAGTGTTTTAGGTACTTTACTATACATATTTCTCTAGTCCTCGCGTTAAATGGTCGCTGCTAATGTCTCTCTAGTAGATGTAGGGAGGGGATAGGAATAAGTGTCACCTATCGACAGAAGTCAGACATGTCAGTGAGTGACTGAGGTATTTTGGTCAGCGCTTAACATCGAGGTCTTCAGAGCTGGTGAGGTGGTGAGTTGAGTATGAAGCAGCGCCGGAATGAAAGGGTGGGGGAAATGGGAGATCCCAGAGAAAACCCGCCGACCAACGGCATCGTCCAGCACGATTCCCACATGCGAAAATCCGGGGACCAATCCCTCCGGGAATCGAACCCGATCGCCTTGGTGGGAGGCGAGACGTCTGACTCCTCGACCACCACGGCCCCTCAGACATGTCAGTCTCGACGATACTGACCGTGGCCTCAACAATGTCGACGTCGACCCTCGAAATAGCAACCTCGACTCTCGGCATGTTGATCGCAGCCCTCGATGTACCGACCGTGGCCCTGCCCTCGATATACAGCATGTCGGGTAATTCGCTGATACGAACTGAACCATGTGGATAAGTGAACAAAACTAAGCATAAAATACTCTCGGGTAAAAAGTCACCAGGGCCTCAGCTTACGAGATAGGTCCAAAATACCAGTGCACTACCATATCATTATTCTCGTAAGCAAAGGGTCCTTAGTTTTGGTTGCAGATTCGAGTGGTGCAGGCCATATCCAGGTGTTAATTTTACATCCACTTTGCTGTTTTTGTTTGTAGCATTAATGCAATTTTTATCGTAACCTAAGGGTCTTATGACACTAAACCAAACATTACTTTCTACTTAGTTTTTTTTTATCTGATTCACTTGGTACAGACCGTATCCGCAAATTACCTAACATCGGTTCTAGAACGACCTCAATCCTCAACACGTTGAAAAGCATTCCGAAATGTTTGCTCTTCGTCAGGTCACACGCCGATGTTGACTTTGACACGTCGCACAACCCCCTATCTGTGTTGTTAATGATGGTTAATTGGTTTTTGGGGAGGCGGGGAGGGGGGGGGAGTGAGTTAATGTGCGTTGCAGTCAGTGTTGCCAACGCGTATAATCCCGATATAAATGTACGATAATTTGCGCCTTTGTACGATGTACGATCCGAACATGTACGATATATTACAAATGTACGATAATTGAGGCACTTACGTCGTTAACCAAATTCAAGCGAAAAATTGTAAACAATTCTGAGGAGGATATTGATGAATGTTCCAGGAGAAGCTATAAAATATAGACGGCAAATGTTCACTGCAGTCATAAGTAACATTTGTTTACGGACTTATATTGTAATGGTTTGTAATTTTTTATTGGTGTTATATTCAGTACGTGTGTGGTGATTCATATAATTATGCTAAAATGACTTGAAGTAAATAAAGCAAAAACCGAAATTAACAATTAATATTAATACTATTAGAAATACTTACGTAACTTGCGCTTCGAAAAATGGCTAAGTATGTTTCATACATCATAGAAAAAATAGAATTGTATGATCTAAACTGCAAAAATACGACAATTTAAACTGTCATGTACTATCTTTGTTGGCAACCCAGGTTTTATTAGGTGAAGCTATTGAGTAAATATATGGTGGAGCGACTGCAACCACTGTGCTGTACCACGTGGACGCTAGCACCTTGTAGGAAGCCGTGTCGGCTGTTCGCGCGCAGGACGTGAGCCAAGAGGAAAGAAAACATGGCGCCAGGAATGCAGCAAGGTAATTGGCGAGCCACCTTTGCCCCCACCTCCACTCCCGTCCCTAGCCACCTCGCAGCGCCGTTTAATGGTTTAACGGCCCGCCAGCATCGTTCCGGTACCTTCCTCTATTGCTTTCTTCGTATAGGCTGTTCACTTTTGATGTGGGTGATGTACAGGCTGTCCGGAAACAATCTCATAGTAAGCACACCACGTGAATCCTGGTCTAAATCGGAAAATGTTGATGGCAAAATGTTGTACGATTACATTTTACAAGCACAATGTGTGGAAACATAGCACAGTAGTTAGCCCCTCATGGCCGTTTATTTATACTGATTTTGAAACATTTTAAGATTTTTCTCATTACTAAAAAGAGTAGCTTATTTAGAAATTTTCTCATCATGTCTTGTTTTAATACAATAAATAGTATGTTATTATTTATAATAACGTAATTTACGCCACTTTTGTAATTAAATAACTAAACAAAGGCGTAACTATTTTTGTTTTGAAAGGAATTGGGCTGAATATTATCTTTGGAGCTATTTGATATTTCCTCCCTTTTAAGAATAAAAATTATTACTATCGCAAAAATTGTATAAATGAGAGAACAAGATCGCTTCCCTTCCGTTCCAAATAATTTGTGCCCGTGGTCATGTCGCTAATGGTCTTGTTGTTAACAAGGTGTTAAACCCATAGTAACTACCTACACTAATAACGTTTCTTGTTGTGTCTCCACAACTGATCTCGTGATGCGAACAATAAAACAAACTCGTTCTGGAATTAAGCTGAAATTGTTTCGACTGAGCGTCTCTTCCGAGTTTCCGATATTCGGACTCAATAAAACGTAAAACTCCCGGCTTGTAAAAAGTGAAACAAAAACCTCGGATCAGTGTTTGGTGAATCATTAAAACCACACAGATTATACATCCGACTGGATATTTGTCTTATTCCTTTACGATCTGTAATAATTCAATGTGAAATTTATTTACCAGTACATTGATGTCCCAGTTTCCCGGACAATTGCACCGACGCGACGTTCCGATTGTTTACAACAACACGGATATTTCCGTTATCACTATTTAGTGAACTGAAGTCAAGTAAAAAATTCTATCGAGAGAGAACCAATCTAATGCAATTACCTTAATACACGATATTAGCTAATATGTCGTATCGTAATGGTATACGTATGAAAATCTTGTAAAGGCTTTCAGTGTGTGAACGTCAAGGCAGTGATTTTTTTATCCCAAAACTTCTAGCACAGAGCTTTATGGATGTTAAACATATTTTCAAATCAAAACACGAGTTTTTTTTTAATTCGGTTATTATAGAGGCGTGGATATTATCACATTACAAATGATAAAATTTTAAGTTTTCCATTTTTAAGGATTTTACTGGCTTCAAGCCCTTATTTTTCTGAAAACTGATTTTAATTTCTTACTCGGAAGTAAAGCGTACTACCACCTACTGACGTACGAAAAGAGCTCCGAAAATAAAATATCTGCTCAGCAAAAAAATCTCATCGAATTATGATGAGTAGTTCGGATTTTATGGACAATTGAATATTCCAGTCGTTTGCTCGACGTTTTGCTTTTCCATACCCCTTAAATAACTGAACTATTATGTTGTTAAGTCTTAGAACAATGGCTAAAGTCAAAACATATTAAACTGTTGCTTCACATTCGTTGGAAATAATTGTGCCAGAATTACTTTTTCAGTAGAGTTCAAGTACTACATTTTTAAGTGTTTGTGATCATGGTAAATCTCTGTTACCGCTTTGACCATTGCAACAATGAGCTTTTGAGGTAGTTCAAATTAGAAATTTATAATTTAATATTTCTACAAAATAATGTTAATTTTGTAGACTTTACTAGTGACCACATTTTTCGCTAATGGAAAACATTTTTGCACGCATAGTATAAAGACGTAACGCCATGTTAAAAAGTCAAAATTCTCCTTGTTACGGGAGCATACAACTAACATAAACCTACAGACTTACTGAAATGAAATAATTTACACTGAAATTATATGTCACGTGTTACGTGATAAAAACTATAAAAAATAAAAAACAAAATGTTTGAAAATAAAGGAAATTATATTGGAAATTGCTGACATATTTGATACATTAAAAACGGAAACCATTTTATGTCAGTCAAATATTTTGTTTTGGAGAAATATCACCATTATTTATCATTACAACGACCCAAATTTACAGCTATGCGAACTGCCGACACGTTGTGGTGTATATAAGCGGTGACAAGTGCAAGGCCGCATCTAGGACGTGGCGAGCTGCCATGGCGAGGTGTCGAGTTGCTGCGATGACAGCTGATAGTAGCGTGACCCTAGACTTTCAACGCCCGTGGGCGACTGGATATAAAATGCGAGAGTTCATTAGATACCGACTCCACGAACTCTGTCGTGCGTCTGGAACATTATGGAGACGTGTATTTGTCACATGAAACTAGGAAAAGTTATAAAAGTGTAGTTACTAGGTTTAAGATTTTAATTTGTGCTTGTTTCATAGCGAATACTCTTGTTGGCCACGCTTATACCTTCGTATGTATTTGTTGTCACGTGATGTCCTGTGAAGTTTTAATGAGCACTTGAACAGACTTATAAAGTACTTTCCATTCATCATGCTGTTTACGGATATAATTCCAATAAATATCTTACGTTTTATAATTTTACTTTTAAAACTTGACGATTTGTTTTTCTGCATACAAGACATTACACAAAAACCGGGGGAAGAATCCGTTGGTGTTAAAAGATGGAGTAAATGTTCCACCAAAGAAAGAATTTTTCTTTCACACTCGTCTCATGTCTGATTCTCATTCATTTAGCAACGGTTTATCTTGTCAGTGGGAAATTTTTAGGCGTCTGTATGACGTCATCATTTTACACAAATTAGCAGTATGCGTACTAACAAACCGGCACTTGCGTCAATGGCTGATGTGTTGAATGGCACGGTAGAAGTGGGTGGCGCAGACAACAGATCGTCAACATGTGTTTTAGCTGGAGAAATGTACGTACATTCTAATCGAATTAACAAAGTTTCCTTCGACCAAATTCTTCATGGTGTAAACGACATTCAAGTGGAAAAAATCGTAATTTTAAAATTTTGTAAAATAGTGTTTGTTGTACAGACGTCTCTTGGGTGTACAATTTCCTCTTACAAGAAAAATATCCCAGCCAGCTTTCTTAAAATTGTATTTCAAAGCAAAATTTGCATGTTTATGTGTTCGGATAAGCCGCTAAAATCCAATGAACATAACGAAATTTAAAAAAAAAAAAAAAAAAACATTCTCATTAAAACTAATTGTCACTTGCTACTTCTCGACGTATACAATATCCATTTAAAAAATTATAATTTTAGTTTTGAAAAATTCTGCAGTTTTAAAATTTTTTTCTGCTTTTGGCAATTTTTTTTAATTGCAAAAATATTTTGTAATGGTATTTATATACGTATGTCAAGAAGAAGCTAGCGACATGTAGTTTCAATGTGAATGTTTTGAATTTAATTATTTTCATTGATTTTTGCGGCTTATAAAAACATGCAATTTTTGACATTAAACTGCATTATGGTACAACTAACTGAGCTACCGAATACGAAGACGGAACGAAAAAATTTCTTTTCTCGAGCTTGCCGCGATGTATTTGGAGCTGGCATTTGTTCCCGTCTTTAGGCAAACTGAAAATGATAACACTTAAATAAAAACTAGATGAAACGATCCCTTAAAAAAATAAAAAAATAATAATAATTTCAAATTTTTTTTGACGCTTGAATGCGTCGGGGGACCGCTGAGTAAACAAATCAGGTAGTTTAAATTAGTAAACTCCAGGTAAATTAACTGCAAAAAGCTTACGTATATATAGTGTGTACATATGAGACAATTCCAAAAAAAAAAAAGTCCAAATCTTAAATTAGCCTGCATTTTAATTATTTTTTATTTTAATACGTATATTTTTGGATTTGATCTTCTTTGTTCTGTTGTGTTTTCATTCAGCTAATTTGTAACTACGTGTTTTGTTTGCTTAGTGGTGCCCAGACGTATTTAATTGTCTACAATAACTTTAAACTTTTTTTTCTTTTGAAGGGATCGTTTTGTGTCTATCTTAAATTTTTAATGTAAGTCATATTTGTAGCTATTAAACTTTAATATTTCTACAACTGTTGTAAATATGCAATAAAAATAATGTTTAATTTTCTTACAATTTGAAAAGCATTGAAGTGTTTGTTACCAATAAAAAATGCACTGAAATCGTTTAATCCGTTTGGGAGGTACGAAACCACAGAAACACAGACATACTGTAGGCGTCAAACTTAGGTATTAGGCCAACAACAAGTTTCACGTTTTTCTAATGAATTTTTTTTCGTCATACTAGTACTTATGCTCCTTTTTACACTAACATTTCTGTTAAAATTAAAAGTTTAAATTGCACCACAGAGAAATAAAATATTCCATCATATATGTCTGTGGATCACTCCAATTCTAAAAAGAGCTCATAACTTTCAACATCAGAGCATATTTTCAACAATTTACAACAAAGAACATTTCCGATAAAACTAGCTCTACTATTTAAAAAAAATAGTATTGAAATCAGGCCATCCGTTTGAGAGCTACGAAGCTACAGACAGCTCCACAGACAGACATAGCCGACAAACGTAAAACATTTCTTCTTTTTTTCGGGGGCACGGTCGTAGAAGCACAGGTCTGGACACTCGCCTAGCTACCAATGTATTTTGCTTGACCCCTTTGTTGTTTGTCTGCAGTTCGCCAAGTTACCGAGTGTGTTGTACGTCATTGGCGCTGCAATCAGGGCGGTCGGGCTCAAACTCCGCTCACTTTTTTCCAGTGTTTACATTATAAAGTAAATAAATATTGTTGCAGCCAAGCTTTAGGATGGTGAGCGAAGGAAGTATTTCACACATTGATCAAAAATACGTTTTGAAAAATTGTTTATTTTTATAATGTAAACACTAGAAAAAAGTGGGAGGAAAGTGGGCGGAGTTTGAGCCTGACTGCCCTGATTGCAGCGCCAAATACGCACAACACTCTCGGTAACTTGGTAAACTGCAGCCAAACAACAAGGAGGTCAATTTTCCAGGGGAGTGTCCAGACCTGTTCTTCTACGGCCGTGGTCGGGGGTTTTACGTCTTCGGAGTCTTCGTTGTCTTCAGTGCTGTGTTTTTTGTCAGTTCGCTATTCCAGTAACTTACTGTGCTGTCCTGATTCTTTTTAGTTTCCCAGGTTCTTTAGTTTTGTTTTATGTCCTGTTTTTATTTGTATCTATTTCCATTTTCTATCTGACACAGTCCCTTGTTGGATTGATTATGTATTTTAATTTATATATGTATTCTGACTAAAGCTAATATTGGCTTGTTTTTCCTTGTTTGTTTTATCTTGCCTGACATATATATATATATATAGTTGTTTTGTCTTGCCTGATATATATATATATATATATATATATATATATATATATATATATATATATTGTTGTTTTGTCTTGCCTGATATATATATATATATATATATATATATACACATACACACACAAACACACACATACACCTGGTGAGTCAGGACGGAGTGTGTTAATTTAGTGTCGTGTGGTGATAGATCGCAAAAAAATGTCGAAAATGTGGTTTCAATTTGTCCCTAAAGCGAAAATTGTGGGAGTAATGCTACCCCAAAAACAGATTTTCGAATTATAAATGAGTTAATATCTCAAATAATGCTCCATATTAAACAACGATGCTCTGAGCAATGTGTCAAAAATTACTGTTCTTCATTCTCAGAATATTTATGTGTTTGCACAACTGTTGCTAATGATAATTATTCACTGTATACATAATAAGAAACACATTTTTGAAATATAACTTATAACATTACTTACGGAAGTAATAGGACGTCTGTTTTGTGTAGTTTCGTGTCCATAGCGATGAAGGTTCGACTGTCAGTAGGATTATCCTGGAATTGGGAAGGTTTAAAACCTAGCGCACATTGCCATATATTCATGGGTTATTTTAGCACTCCAGTTTTCCTCGCCACAGAATTCAACCACTTTACCGTGCTACGTAACCTACTTTTACACCATCTGAGTTACAATTCTTCGAATTAAAAAAGCTATCTCGAAATCGCATCAATGCGACTCGCCTATTTGTTTGGTTACCCGCCATGCAAGTCAGTCGCAATGCCTGCATATGTTTCAGGCAATACATGTTTCGTATTTTAAATGGTAAATACTTGACGTGCTATTTTATCGAAAATGGTTCACTACAGTCCCTTCCGACATGACTACCTTTTTTATTACACTTTTGCACCTGGTCAAATACAACATGAATAACAATGACGTGTCCCAGAGTTACAAGCCAAACAATACCTTGTACCTATTTGAACAATGATGGGCCGGCGATATCAACAAACTAAATTCTTGAGAATGAAGAATAGTAATTTTTGACCCAGTGCTCAGAGCATCGTTGTTTGATATGGAGCATTACTTGAGATATTAATTAATTTGTAATTCGAAAATCTGTTTTCGGGGGAGCAATACTCCCACAATTTTCACTTTAGGGATAGTTTGAAACCACATTTTTGAATTTTTTTTTGTGATCCATCACCACACGAAGTTAACACACCCCGTCCTGACTCACTATGTGCATGTATATATATATATATATATATATATATATATATATATATATATATATATATATATATATAATGTTTATCTCACTTCAGTTTTAGAAATCTGATTTTAAAAGTTTCCTTCTGATTTATTCAAATACGAACATTTCACATGCACACAACTTGACACAACAGAAAAATAATTTATTTTTTAGTTTCTTGTGTGTAGAGAAAATTTTGCAAACGTTACGGGGCATTCACCAGAATATCTTATTTTGCGCAAATACGTCGTGACTGAAATTAATTAAATATGTATAATAGACTGATGAGGTGTTGAAAACTATACAATACCGGCTAAGCTTACGTTATTAAAACGTTCAACGCGATTTTACATGTTCCACACGACAACCATGCATTAAAGAAAATTAAGGGTGTTCAAGTGCGATAAAATCATAATTTTATATTTTTATGAAATAGTGTTAGTTTTGTAGACGATACTTGCGAGTACAGTTTCCTCTTACGAAACAATTTTAGCTCTCATAGTCTTCTCATAACGGTGCGTCTAAGTCAAAATTTGCTTGTTACGCTGCCATGCAAATAGTGAAAACTAATTTATCAACTTAAATGAATAATTCACTGTAAATTATCATCCCATGAGCTCTGTAATAATAAAACATTTTAAAACCCACAACGTAATGTTTTGAATTTTTTTAATAAGATCGCAAAAGTACAGAAAAAAATTGCAAATTCAACATTTTATTTAATATAAAAGCGCTCATGGGACATTTTCTAAATGCTTTATTACGTAACCCATGGCATGTTATTTTACTTACGTAAGCCAATTGGTTTTCACTATTTGCACGGCAGCGTAACATGCAAATTTTGACTTTGACGCACCGTTATGAGAATACTATGAGAGCTAAAATTGTTTCGTAAGAGGAAACTGTACTCACAAGTATCGTCTATAAAACTATCACTATTTCATAGAAATATAAAGTTATGATTTAATCGCACCTGGACACCCCTAAACAAGAACATTATGTTACAATTTTCTAGCTCAATTGCAAAAACTGATCAGCTACACGAATCAAGCCGACTAAAAACATGTCCGTCGTAAATCTCCTAGACCAGCTCCCGGCGGCCACAAAAAAATCTAAAGATTAGTAGCAGGTACGTAAGCTAAGGTTGGCCTTGGCTTTCCCGTTCACTGTCTTTCGCCCTTGTGAAGGTCGTTCACAACAACTGCACAAGTCGCGCCTTGCACGAGTTTGTTTGCTGCCTTGAAATGTAATAACAGTACCAGCAACAAGTACAGTAGGAAAAGTGGCTCCTTTTATTTTAGCTGTTTAGCAGATAGGTTGTTTTAGGCGTAGTGTATGGTGCGTTTATAGTAATTGATACGTGAGTTGCTTTGTGGAATTAAGTTGCGTGAGAGATGTGAGTTAAGGCCTCGCCTTTAGATTTGCAGTGGTTTCGAAAATATTTTTCTACGCAAATTAAATATATATATTAAAAATTCGTTCTTACAGTTTTAACATATCATCATTGGTATCTGCATTTTTCTGTTGCAATACACCAAACGGATATTTACATTTTTACCCCTGAAATATCACATATTTTGTAATCCAAATAAGCTAAAATGAAGCAAAATATTTTTTTTTTGCTAGCAAACGGTACATTATTAAAAAAAAATGATGTGGCAAAATTGTCTATCGTATGACTGTACGCAGTCTCAAAATAAAATTTTCGAGTTATTTGCAATTGTTTGAAATAAATGAAATATCGTGGCCTTAAGTTAGGTACGAGCAGTGTGAAATGTGTTTCCCGTCGGCGTTTCGATCAAGTAAATCTTTGGCTGTGCATAATGTGTCCGGCGTGCTGCATATGCTTCAGGCAACCGTACTAGCGACCTACATTTCCACTTTAGCTTATTATTACTAATCGGCCTTTTGATCTCTTATCAAGGTCATTAGAGATGGTTCAACATAATATTTAAGACGCATGAACGGTGTTGTAGTGTGCCGCGCCTATTATTTTCTACGCGAAACAGCTAAACTTATTAACAATATGTTTATCTTCGAAAAGAACACACGGTTAAACCTAGGCTTCTACCGTTTTAAAAATGCAACATACTTATTAGAAACATGTTTTTGGGGCCCCTCAAAATGGCTGAAAACTACTTTTAAAACAGCAGTAAATGGAAAAATATCACCCGGATTCGTAAAACACAACGTCGGAAGCATGCGTTGGACTTAACTACAAATTTTCCACAAATAAAATAGCAGGGACGCCGCTTTAAGTCCCATTGGAATGAAAATTAGTAGAAAAACTGCACGTCAGTTTGGCGCGCCGCGAATATAAGCGATGCTGTTACCGTCGAGTGTGGACAGCTGAACCTCAGCGCTTTACTGTCTCCGCGCATCAAACGCAGGGATTTACATCCGGTGTACTGCCCCATCAAACAAGGACAGGAGGAACTGTGGCAAGACTCGGCTGTGGCCTGTTTAAGAGTGCGTGGTAGATAAATAAACGCTGAAAGCATCAATTGATTTCTACGTTTTTTTCGAAGCCAATGTGGGTTAAATACTCAATGACAACCCTAGACAATGGTACTTTCTAAATTTAAGAGTAAATATTCATACAAAATTACGACTTCATTACGCGTGATCTCTTGCGACCGAGGTTCCGGCGTCAGAGATTGTGCCTCAGAAGTTCGTAACACTGGAAACAATTTTGTTTAAAACGTTGGCTAAAACTATTGTCTAGGATTGCTATTGTTTAATTTTCGCAAATTGGCTTCAAGAAACCTACAGTTATAGATTAATGCTTTTAGCGTTGAATTATGAATCTATTTCTCTTAATGTCTGTTTAAAGGGCATTACGTTGAAGTAGCTGATGTGACGTAAGATATATGAGTCTGGCGCATGGAAGCTTGGTCAGCCCTGGCGCAGACTTTCACTGCGTTGAATTATGTACCACAACCTCTTAAGGAATCATCCCATTATTCACCTGGAGTAATTTCGGGAAACTATGAAAAATCGAAATCAGGATTGGCCGGAGCAGAGGAATCGAACCCGGGTCCTATCGAGTACGATTCAAGCGATTTACCGTTCCTCACTTCAAGCGAGGTCGGAATGTGCACTATCAAGGCATAATTTACAGCAGAGAAACGATGCACGAATCCTTTGCTCAACCAGAATAAAGGTCTATTCCAATGCTGTTGTTATCTCAATATGCACCTTAGCACAAGCAGGATGAACAAAATGTCTTGTCACCCCTTACATTTCTTTGTTGTACAACAACCGATGGAGTTAAGCTTCATCGAATATCACACAAGTAATGTACCGTACCATTATGTTCCACGACATTGATAATGGCTCATACAGACCTTCTGGACCTACAACGCTCCATGGTGACAGTAAGTCCATCATACGTCTGACTACTTGCATACTGTTTACTGTATTGCATTTTGTCGTGTTTTAACAGGAAATTTTAGACGATAAGACACTTTCTTGGGGTGGAAAAACATGGGGAACCACTATCAAGGAAAAGTTAAGTGTGACAAGACAAGACATTTGGACCTTCCTGTAAGAGCAAAAGTACGACACAAGCCTGTATTGAGGACTGCTATGCACTTTACAACAATAAAGTTCCATGATTACCGCTGAACTTTCCTAGCTAAAGTGCCTCACCAGAAAGTATGCGCGCCATTTCACTGATTTGTGCGTACCAACTGTTGGGCACTTTCAATGCGAGCCAAATTCGCCCTTAGGTAGCAAGGGAAGACGCCCGTCGTAACATTTGGCTCATGGTTAGTTAATCACATTTAAGGGGGGGTGTTAGACAATTTTATTATATATTCAGTTTTGGAGCCATAACATTTATTCAAATTGTATTATCAAAGTTTTCTCTTCGGCAAAAGATGGGATACATTCTTGGTAAACTGCTTGACGAAAGTAATAATGAAATCTTCCATTAATATGTCATGCAGAATCACTGCTGGAGAATTCTTGAAAGTTAACCTATGATTCTCCTGCAATGATTCTGTATGACAAATAAATGAAATATTCCATTATTACCTATTTATGTCAAGCAGTTTACCAAGAATATTATATACTATGCTTTGGCGAAGAAAAAAATTTTATAATACAATTTGAATAAACGTAACGGCTCAAAAAACGGAAAATACAATAAAATTGTTAAACACTTGTTAGTTAATTTTTGTACCTTATAGATATTTAGCCACACATAAACAGGAACATTACCATAAATCTAACAATTACAGCACACGTGTTAGTCACACTAAACTGAATTTTGCTATTTATACAAAAATTATTTGCCCAATTCTTACCCTAAAATTGGCAAATTTTTTCACCGAAAATAACACCCTTAAGTCAACCTAATTCTTTTCCTAGTCATCCCACATAATTTTCTAAAATCTAACTGTTACTTTAAAAGTATCTAAATTAATATATTTTCTTACCTTATATATATGGATATATATATATATATATACATATATATAATATATGTTATGCTAGACTAAATATTACAAAATTTTTAATCTCAAAAAGGTATGCCATTTTCTTCTTTTTCTCTTCGTTTCACCCAATTTTGCTGCACATTATGTCAATCACTTTTTAATGTTTCATCCTAGCATTGTTTCATTTTTTCTGATCTTGCTTTCCTTTATTATTTTCAGAGATTTGGATCGTTATGTTTGTTTTGGTTTTGATTTGGAACTATTTCTTGTCTTTGGTAATTTTTTGGCAGTTTTGTCTACGAGTATTTTTTTCTGTGATTTGGAGTTTTTTTTTTTTACTGCGGAAGTAGTATTTTTTCTGGTTAATATATTTGTGTTCAATCTGAGGAGACTGTGTCCATAAAAACAATTATTCTTTTTCCCATCGAGTCTGAGAGTTTTTAGGTTCTTTGGTAACTTAAAGAGCTTAATATTTGTGTATGCGTTATGGAATTTGAGACGTACAAATGTTCCTAATATTTACATGTCTTTGTTCGTCAGCCTTTCAGTTGGGCCATGGTTAGTGATGGATAGTATTTCGGCTGCGTTTAAGACTTCCGGTTCGATTACCTTGTTATAGTGTCTTATTTTGGCATTCCAAGTAAAAGAGACTTTTTGTTGTACGAGTTTTTCGAGGCCAATTCAACTTTGTTTCTTCCATGTTCCACTGCCGTTTTCTCGAGGGTACTCCAGCTGATCCATTGTCCATGACATTTGAATTCTTCGACGATTTCAATTTTGGGTCTCCAAAAATATTTCGGCGGGTTTTTTATGTCTGTTATTAATTTGGTATTTTCGAAGGAGGTATTGGGGTCTTTTTTCTGCTTGTTTATGTAGTTTGAGGGTTTTGTGTTTGGCTTATTCCCAGGTCTCAGCTAGTAGGGCCATACCATCCACAAAAATTAGGCAGTTGACTACGTTTTTTGTTCTTTGTCGGATTCCTCTATGGGTTTCATGTTTCACTTCCTGACTACTGTTTCAAGGACGTAGTTAAACAGCAATAGGGAGAGTTTTTCTCTTTGCCGTACGCCAGAATTAGACCTAAAAGGGTGGGAGGGCTCTGCCATGAATTAAGCTTTGAAGAATGTGTTTGTAAGCGTTGCTCTTAATAGTTAGCATAGGAAAATTTCGCGAATTAAATGACCCGCACGGAGAATCCATTCTCCTATGCATACTCAAGCCTTGTCTATTCGTTAATTGTCTGTTGTTTTCGGTAGGCCATAACGTTTTTGAGGTTTAGGATTTTTCAGGGTTTTTTTAAATTAAGTGTTAATCACTACTACAAACTCTGCGATTAAAAAACATGATAAAACATGTGATTTTCATGGTTTTCTGCCAACATCAGTGAATAATATATTAATCAGTGTTCACGTCTCAGTGCACACAATTAGAAGGAGAATTTTTTTTACATAATTTCGTAGGTTTTTAATTAATTATGAACCAGTTAACAATGTAACGCTATATTATTACAATCTCAAGAAAATTCAACAGTAATGTTTAAGCTTATACTGCAGATTGTTACCACATTTAGCTATCTTAGTCACGCACAACGTTTAACATTAGACGATTTAAAGGCATACAATTTTGAAGGTTGAAGACAGTACAAATTAGATAAGTTTAATTTTAAGTTATTGACACTGACTAGCTCAATTTTTCATTGCTCTGTTTCATGTACAGCTTGTTACTGAAATCTGTCGGCAGAATTCGAAATATTATTCCTCAAGGAAGAAAAAAAGGCCTTAAAGATGCCAAAGGAATGCATTAAGCCTCTAATAAGTAATTGTGGTTGTAAAAACAATCAGAATGTAGGACAAATAAGTGATATTTTGGGTACTGCGTATTAAACGATGACTTAAAAAACACAAAAACATGGGCTACAATATCGAACCCTTGCATGGAAATTAAGGGACTCGAACCACTATTCCTGAGAAAAAAAATTAAGTGTACAACTTTGTTAGATGTTTCCTGTAGATATGTAATAAAGAGTCATTACAAACAAAGATGTCGTCTTCGTCTTAAAGTTATTACGCTAAACGCAGCCGCTTCCGAGAAATTAACCATGTTCCAACAACAGAATAAGTGTCTGGAACACAGCAGACAAATTGCCGGTTACTGCATGGTGATGATGATGTGACAACAAGTAATGCTGGAACAAGTTGTGTGTGGTATGTTTTCCTACTCCTCCGAACTATCGCTGAAATAAAGTAGTGCACGTAGGGGCAGAGGTGGCTTAAAGGAAAATTTCACATAGGCGGGTGTGTACAAATAACTTTTTGGCGACTCCCATTTTTTTTTATTGTAATTTTTTTTCAGGATCTAATTTTAGTTTGTATTTTTATCAATTTCTCATTCCTGACTCCCAGCCCAAGACTAATAATCAAAATAATAGTTATCACATAATTAAATATATATATATATATATATATATATATAACTACACAAATTATATGTTTTACTCACATATATTACTTTTTTTTTTTTGTTATTTGTAAGTTTGTTCAAAGGACGACCACAATTTATTTAGAATAAATTTAAAATCTTTAAACATACGTTAAATACCACATCACAATTGTTGGCCTCAGTTTGGTGCCCCCAACCAGCCGGCTCCCGGGTTGCTTAGACTGTGTCACCTCATTTGTTGAATTATTCATTTTCATTTAGTAAATGGAGGTATGACGAATTACCGGCACTGTCTCGTTATAAAAACTTTACGATTTACGATTGGGTGCGTATTATTGGATGGATTTGGTACTAGACGTTATTTAGCCTTTATTACACGATGCGTGACAATAATTTTCTAAAATATTAAATTAGCTAAATTATTTCGTAATCAAGCTTTATTGCTTCGAATACAAAGGGCATAGTGAAAGATGCGGTAATTAGTTAAGTCCCTATTTTAGTATTTAAAAATAAATGTTGTCTAATTTTGAATCAGGAAGCAACTTAAGAATAATTTAACATAATTAGTGACAGGCTCTTCAGGCGACCGCCTACCCCACGCTTCAAATGCGTTGCAGTGTGTTCGCATACAGGTTTTTTTCTACGAAAATATTCCACGTGTTCCCATTGTGCCAACGTACGAAAAGAAAACAAACTTCAGACAAGGTCGCAACCTCATTGTTAAGACGCCTTGCTCGTTAAAAACACTGTTTCTAAGCCCTCCAACATGGCTAAAAATAGCCTTTTCAGACTGCCGTGCTTCAAAATATACTAACCGGATGGACGTGAAATTCAGGTTGCGACCTGTACTGAAATTTGCTACAGACTTTCCACCAATACAATTATATGGTCACCGTCCCATAGTAAAAACCGTTCGGCGGGAAGCTTGCACGATAGTTCAGCGCTTGGCTTGTTGAGGCGACGCGGCATTTGATGCGCGCTTCAAGGTCGCCCTTACTGCTCCATCGTTTTTGAGCCTCTTACGCGCGGGTATGCAATGCCCTAAGCCGTCCATGCGTAGTGATGCAGCGGCCACAATCATCGGCTCACACAATGCCCAGTCGAACTCGATTCCCGGAGTGGCGGAGTGATCGACCCTAGGATTGTATCAGTATCCAATAACTCATTAATATGTCATTGATTATGCCTGACTTACTGTCATTAAACGTTTCCTTCAACTACACTTTCAATGGTTGCCAGCGGAATAGATACAGTGTATAAATCGGGTATATCTTTCCAACCTCTTTTCTTTTTGTAAGGAATCGCCAGCCGAAGTTTGTCTATAGAGAGCAGTAATATCTTGTGTATTTCTGGTAGCAGATGATGACCGTATGACGAATGAGCAGGTGGTTAGTTATTTCCAAGCAAAAAAACATCACAAACATCTCTAATCGACGTCTCTGTAAATTTCACGTCTTTGAGTCAACTTGAGAGAATTACTACCTGACTCGTTAAATATAATGCGCAATATGGCCCATACAACCACTAATAATAAATTATATCTTAGAACATGTGCAGGATATTGGTTTACTACACACACACACACACACACACTCACTCACTCACTCACTCATCAACACACACTCCTTCACCCACCGAATATTGATATTGGCGAAGTTCCTCACATTTATTTCGTTAGTTGGTTAGGAATTATAACGAATATGTCGTCGTGTTAGGTATCCTTTACGATAATTGACGAATGCAGATACCGTATTATACGGCAACTGGGTGGTTTAAGCCAATATGTTAGGAAAAAAAAGCGATAATGTGGTTTCATGAACGTGTAGTTGTCCCGGATTCGTTTGGGGCGCACAAGCTCCAATTACGCGATGTACGGTGTCACTGGGCGCGGTACACCGCTCCGCATCTCCGTCTCAGGTAAAAAAAAAAGGAGCTAAAAAAGAGAGAAATAATGGGCGGGACTCGTTTGGCTGCACACGACGACGGTGGTTGTGCTGCAAGCGGACATGGTGCGGTTTACGGTACATACCCCGCGGTGTGTGTGTGCTGGAGCGCGCCAGCTGCCCGGGCGGCCTTGGCAAGGACAACTGCCGCGCATGTCCCTCCCCCCACCTGTTGCACTTGCCCCCCTCCTATCCCCTGACTAGCATAACTTCGCCGGGGGCTCTGTTCTCTAACTTCACCTCTGGTAAAGGTCGCCACTTGGGCCAGTGATTGTCTTTCAACAGCGATAGCGATCCTGATAGTCACTCGAGTGAGATATTTTGGGCAGCGCTTAAGAGGGCGTGGTACATAATTCAACGCTAACTGTAGCTTTCTTGAAGCCAAATTACGAAAATTGAACACCAGAAATCTTAGACAATAGTTTTAGCCAATGTTTAAAACAAAATTGTTTCCAGTGTTGCGAACTTCTGAGGCACAATCTCTGACGCCGGAACCTCGTGCATATAACTGCGGCGCAAGAGATCACGCGTAACGAATTAGTAATGTTGGATAAATATTTACTCATAAAGTTGACAAATACCATTATCTAGGATTGTTATTGAGTATTTTATCCACATCGGCTTCGAAAAAAGCGTAGAAATCAATTGACGTTTTCAGCGTTTATTTATCTATCACGCACTCTTTTAACATGTAAGTCTTCAGCGCTGGTTAGGGGTGACCAGAGGCGTCATTTCAGGTTTATCAATTTGGGGGGGGGGGGGCAAGATTTTTTTTTCTGGCGACAGTGACCTTGTTGCATCTTTTTTATTAATTAAGAATGTATAAATTAGATACATTAATAATATAACTTCAGTTTTATGTCCTTAAGTTAGCATTATTTGCATTTAAAAATACAAAAAATACATTTATACACATAAAATTTCTAAATCCAGGGGGGCATTTGCCCCTCCCCCCCCCCGTAGCCCCAAATGACGCCCCTGGGGGTGACATGAGGTGAGCATGGAACAGCGCAGGAATGAAGGAGAAGGGGAATGGGAGATCACCGAGTAAACCCGTCGACCAACGGCATCGTCCGGCACGATTCCCACATGCGAAAATCCGGGGTCCGACCCCGCCGGGAGTCGAACCCGGTTGGCTTTGGTGGGATGCGAATGGTCTGACTATTGGGCCACCGAGGCCCCAGATAGTCACTCGACGACTCGTGATTGTTACGGACCCATGAATTTCGTGATGAGAATTATCATCCACTTTGTTTCATTGCCTTACGTGCACATCTGCAGCTATGCTTCGTGGCTATTGGCCTTTATGCACCAATTAGAACTAGGTTACTGCGACACTACTCGTCTGCGCTTAGCGGGTAGAAGAAGACTCAGTCGGTTGAAAACGACCAATCATTGACCACGAAGCAGAGATGCAGATGTACACCCGAGGCCTTGAAACAAAGTGATGCAAAAATAATTTCGCGAAAATCACAGGTCCCTAGTGATTGTCTTTAAACAGCATCTAACACCTCTCTTTATCAGAATTTCAACATGCCTGGCAACACTGTAGGATGTGCTCTGAAAACCTTCATACATTTTACTCAATTATACTTTCTCAGTTTTCACAGCATGTTTTGAATTACTAATCACATAACTTTAGTTTTAAGTGACATAAATCGTAATTATTACTCTTTAGAATTCCGATTTTAAAAGTTATAACATCAACTCATCTCTAGTAGAAATACACTGTGCTGCGCTTACAAGAGATAGAAGCAAAGGTATTATGTTATATATCTCCGACCAAGATATAGCAGCTCAAGCGTATAAAATTTGTCGTTTGCGTCGGCAGTTAAAGTTAATAAACACAGAGCTGTACTTTACGAAACGTACTATATTATAAGAGAAATTAAAATATTGAATTTCTATCTTCCAAGAAAAAATTAATAGGACTTGTTCTCAAACGAAAATGGTCGTAGAACAGGACTTGAATGTGTCGGCCATTTTCGTGAACTATCTCTCATAACATCCTAGAACCTTATGTTTATGTAAAGAGAGTTACGGGACTTTTGAAAGACAGTCACAGTGCTGTTGTCAGTTACAGAATACGAATTCTCATCGTAAAGATAGTTACCCACTGTATTTGTATAAATATCGTATAAGGGACTGAGGAAGTTACAGAATATGGCCCCTGCGCAGATGGAAGAAAGTTATTTATGAAATTGACCAGATCTGGTACTGATCTGAGCCGGATATGAATAAGTGTATATTTCTCTATTCCTGATGCCAGATATGGCCAGTTTCAGATCTAACGAGATCTGGCCCAGATATACTTTTTTCATATAGGGCTAGTCTAGCTTCTCAGGCGAGATAGTTTGCCCAAGAAGCATGTAAAGGATAGTGTTGGCTGTTCCCAGGTCTTGCTTTACTATCGGTTTTGCCCTCACTAGCGATAAAATACCACGCAACTTGAAATCGTACGAGATTTCACCTGTTTAATTTATTATTTATAGATAGAATCGCTAGCAAATAATTCCTAAAGAACACTATTTTGCACCCTCTTGTGTGTACATGTATATGTAATATAATTGTATGTTTTATTTATGAATATTTCCCGTTTTTTTTTTAAATTAGGTTTTGTACAAGGTATTATTGTTAACAGTTTTTTTGCTATTTTTTAATTTCGCAATGCATTATTTGAATGTTTCTTGGGAAGTGTCCATGTGCATAAATGCGCGTGTAAGTTATTTATTCGTACGTATCAACAGTGGTATGAGTTTGTATAACAAAGTTTGTTACGGGCATTTAGGAATTCGCCCGTATAAATGTGTATTGCATTGAGATCAAAATTGACGTATGTAGTTTGCGGTAAATAGTGAATAAACGCTGTGTTTCTGAAGGGCAGAGGCTCTCTGGTTGAGAGAAGCGACGTCTTGGTGACGCCAGAAAGGGGTTGTCGAGAGCCATCGATCAGCTCGTGACATAAGGATGGGGGGACAATACTGACTCTCTGGACTGTGGAAAATGCCCGAGCAGAACTTACTGTCTGGTGTGAGAAGAAGGCTAGCCCTGGACTACACATGGCGTAACTGACTCTCTGCTCAACCCCACCCCACTTCCCCTTGCCTTTAGAGACACAAAACAAGCAGGGCCAAGGGGAAAGAAACTGCCAATCAGGGGCCAAGTTGGCCATACAATGTAAAATATTTATTAAGTAATACAAAGGGTTTTAATTTAAATTTTGTGATAAGTATACGTTAACTGTGTGTTGCAAATGATTATGTAAAATTTAAGCAAATGGAAAGAAAATAATAAATGTCGGTGCCGTCAGGAACCGGAAAGGCAAAAGATAAGGGGCGTGGCCAGTGGGAGAATGAGAGCACACCGGTTGGTTGGCGAGGTGGTTGGCGCGGAGGTGCGAGTCGCCAGCAGAGACGTGTTTTTTTGGGGGGATTACTCTGTCTTGAGAGCCCGACGTGGGCAGACGTGGGCGACGACGTCGGGCTGATTATGCTTAGCTGAGGATATTTTTACGTATTTAGGATTCTGTCTATAGAGCCCGGTGTGGGCAGACGCGGGACGACCACGTGATAGCCCGAGGCTTTATTGATAATATGTTGTCTGTACTAAAGGACGTACGGCCACGCTTTCGAAAGCCAATGTTTTTCCGACGCTAGGCGAGCGCCAGAAAAAAAAAAAGAACTTTGTTTTAATATAAATGAATCCCTTAAGAGTAGTTCATAACAATAACGTCCGAGTTTCTAAAGAGCTAAAGCGTAAAAATCTCAAGTGGAGGAAGGGTACATAGGAAGTTTCGTAGGAAATATTTTGGTCTGACAATTCGCAACGAGCCACTCAATATTTTATTACATATATGTTTCGTAATGTATATTAAATACTGCGCAAACAACTAGAAATCAACGACACTAAAATATCGCCTTCAAATAGTGTATTTTAAAGCAATTACAACTAAAGAAACACAGTTCAGTTACTCACACAACCAACAAGTAGTAACGGAAAAATATAATAAGACTCGAAACGATGAGGCTCGCAAACCCACGGAGCAAGAACTTTTATGTAATTAACTTGTTTAAACGGAAACTGTCTTCCATCTTATAATATTTATGTGTTATACGTATACGTGGAAACTAAATCGTGTACAACCATTACGATAAGTTTGCCGAAAAAAAAATTTTTTGCAACTCATTTGATTATTTTTTTCGGAGCCATAACAAAGTTGGTATATGTCATTCGGGATAAACTGAGCACTAAAAATTTAAGCTTTGAAAAATATATCTAGCCGTTATTGCATATAATTCAACATATACTATTGTTGCCTTACCGCTCGTATGGTTGGTAGCGAAATTACGCAATATAGTTCCATGTGTTTCCTAATTAAATACAACACAGAAACAAAATCAACCGAAATGGACATAATTGTATTTTATATAATTAATAATCTTATTTTATTAAATTGTATTGATTCATACTGACTACACAATATATTTTACAAGCGCAAACATAAAGTGACGTGTCCAGTGAGGTTAGGCAAGTCGTCGTTAGCCGTTACGAGAGGAAAGATACGAATTGGCTGAAAATAGAACTTTAGCAGGGCATTTTTAGTGCTCACTTTATCCTGAACCACTTACATATAACAAGCAATCGTTAGTGCTCAATTAGAAGGACGTAGGCGCTATCTAGCGTCAGATCCCTGAGCAGGTCCTGACAGATGCTTGGTAGCCCTGACAAAAATGCTCAACAAAAATGCTCATAAATACGTTGGTCTCTTGAGAATTGATGTTCTTATTTGCTGCGCCTTGACGTCAATCCCAGCCTGGCTTACTGAGATTACCTCCTAGAGATAGTGGCCAAACCGTGTATTTATAGTTCTGGTCCATGGAACCGTTTCGCCAGTCGTGGTCTTTCTTCCTTCTGTCCGACCTAGGATTTTTCCTACTGAAGATGAGTCTGTGGTATCTGCCCTCGGATCTACAGGTCTTGGTCCGTAGGTTTGCATGTTGGCTATTGTGCTATAGGCAACTTTTAGGTATTAATAATGTGATTGGCTCCCATGAAGTACTATTCGGTACAAAAGTGAACTGCTGGTTTTTTGTACTTGTAGGGTCTGTTATGTTATTTTTATTACGGTTGTCATTTTCCTGCCAGTTTACCGCGAGTAATTACCCAAATGAACACGCTACCTCGTAAACTGCTACCTGTTTTTCGGCCGGTTGTTTTGTATTTTATACATCCAAGGATGCTGTCAATCTCGTTAATGGGTTTCATGACGTCGTGTATTTCATGCTTCCTTAGTAAGTGTGCCAGTTGGTCGGTGGTTCTCTTTATGTAATGCAGTACAGCTATGCCTTGAAGCTTTTCATATTTTTTTTCTTTTAAGGAGAGAAGTTATTCATGGTCTGTTGTATCCCGTGCATCGAGTAACCTTATCTTCCATAGCGGTCAGGTGTTTTATTTCAGCTTCAAGAAACTGGTGGTCATACTTTTTTTTAGTTCTGTATTAACCCCTTGACATTTTATCCCAAGGGTTCTCGATCACGTACGCAATGTTGGAAAACAGGAACTGACGGTCGGTACTGTATAGAACCAGACGCTAGCCAGGGGCGTCATTTAGCCCCCCCCCCCCTGAATTTAGAATTTTAAGGGTATAAAATATATTTTTTGTATTTTGTTATTTAAATAATGCTATTTTAAACACATACAACTGAAATTTTATTATTAAAGTTTCTAATTTATACATGCTTAATTAATAAAAAAGATGCAACAAGGTCACTGTCACCGAAAAAAAATCTTCCACACCCCCCCCCCCCAAGAAAAACCTGAAATGACGCCCCTGACGCTAGCCCTAGTTTAGGCATATAAACAACATCTTCACCGGGAAAATGCTTATTGGCTACTGCTGTCACGCATCTGTGTCACAAGTGGTCATAACTTGGAGCTACAGGCATTCTTCTCGTTAGTTCTATAAGTTACTAGGAAGACATAACTAGTAATGATCACTCATAACATTCCATTACAATGTACATACAAAACGAAAATTTAATGTAGGCTACACGTTAGAGGATTGACCAATGGTATGGTCTGTCTCGTATGAGTTTAGTAAATTTTGACTGTTATTTGGGTAATTATTGGTAAAATTATGTAATTCCTGCTAAACTGTAAAACAAAATTTACAGTACAACATGTCCAGAAACGGCCGTATAATACGCACGCCTTGCACCGAAATATTCGCAATTTTATAACTGTACCAAACATTGTCTATCCCTTGCACATTGTCATAATAGCAATTTCCCATAAATAACATATTTTTCTGTACCATAGTTTTAGTACAATCATGTAAAAGTAGCGATTTTACTGTTTTCGATACTTACCCGAAGTAAAAACTATTCGAACGATACGAATGAAATAATTTAGTATCAAAGTCAATGTAATAAGCTGCAGAATGACACCTTTGTATGTATTTTCAAGTAAAATTAATTTAAAAAATTACAAGTATTTAAAGACATACAGAAATGTAGGTAGATTCATGATTTTATTTTATGATACAAACTATTTTTACGTGAAATTGCAAGGGTGTCATTGAATACATGACTGCTGTTATTATAGATTCAGTACAATGTAGCTGACGTTCAGAAGGTTCATCCAACTAATAAATTATAATACCCTATTTTACAACTTCATTAAAAATATATTTGAAAAAAAGTTCTCTGTAGAAGGGCGATTAAAGATTTCAAACAAGTATTTCACTGAACAGTAAACTAATTCGGAGAACTAAAATAACCATACAAAAAATTCGCCACATAGTAAGAAACGTATGGCGGTTTAACTAGTTCTCCACACAAAAAAAAAAATATATACCGTATATCGGTTCATAGCGTTCTAGGAGCTAACTTCTTAGTTGCATAGCTAGGAATATATCTTAGCTCGTCACCTCTATATGCATTACTTCCAAGTCTCTAGCGTATTAAGAAAGTACGTGTGAACGACGTCCTTCCTGTGACCTAGCCATCAGCAGACAAGTTAGAACAGCCGCAGAGATGCGCGCCTGTGTTTTGTTTGGTCAGTAAACAGCGAGAGTCACGGGAACATCTGCCGGCGCAGACAGAAAGAGCAGCTCTCGGCAGCAAGGTCAAAAGATAGAACTTGCTCAAAAAATTCCAGGAGATTAAATATTTTATTCAAAATTAAAAATAATCTTGCATTCTACCACCCCCTCCTTTTATTTATTTTTTACTAAAATTTTTATACGAAATATGGTAAACGTGAGATTTTATTAATGTTATGTTTCCGTAGACACAGTTTAGTATTTTTACAGAAAAATATTTTTAAGACTTACGCATGAGCATTTATTATAAGGAATATTTTTTTTTATAAGAAGCATATATACAGATGGTCCAGAAATATTGAGCAGGCCACGTGAATCCCGGACTAAATTGGAGACGAAAATGTAAGTGACGAAATATTGTACGATGGCAATTTACATGCACAATGTGGCAACATAGCACAGTAGTTAGTCTACTCTTGCGCTCCACATATATCTTACTACTATTGCTCTAACCTGCATATTATTGGTGCAGGTTAAAATACCGAGCAGTCCAAACATAATTCTACGCTTACTTGACGTAACATACATAAAATAATACCTGGATGTGGAGTGCAAGATGGGACTGTCTCCGTGCAGTGTTGCCAAATTGTGCACGTAAAATGTCGTACAACTTTCAGTCCAGGATTCGCGTGGTGTGCTCATTATGCGTTTTTTTTTCTAGCAAAGTGAGACATTTCATTCTCAGAACTGACTACACGTCATTTATATGAATGTTTTGTATTTAGAACGTAACGTAAATTTTGTATAGAGAAAATATATTTAGTACGTACGTTTATATTTTATGTGATATATAAATCGGAGATTTTCTTCCACGGGATAAAATCTGCTCCCTCATGCTGATCACACCTCGCTCGGAGAAACGTCCGTCCCTAACTCACTTCCAAATGTGCATAAAACGGTTTTATGCTGTAAAGGAAAACCAACTTGCTTTGCAAACTGGGAAAAAAAAAAAACTCACATTGAATAACGATGTTGTGGGCTACAAGGTATCCTTTTTAAAAACAAAAATAACATACATTTTTTATAAAATTTTTGGAATTTTAAAATTTTAATTTTAAATTTTAGCATTTTACGTGACATTATAAAAAAATCTATGAAAGCTAAAAAATGTTCATTATAGTAAAAAATAGTTACAATGTATGTCTTCAAACCAAACCCTGTCGCGTACAAATATAAACATTATTAAAACAGTAATATTTTTCGGTCAGCCTTATTTTCCACAAATAAAAATTGATTGTTACTGATGTAAGTACCACAGGAAAATTATTAATAATGAAAAGCTGCACGCCAATTGAGTAGCTTAGGCGTAAGAGGTGTGGTGTGAGAAGCGGAATTTGATGATGTGCTCGTGGTGTGTGTGTGTGTGTTGATTGTGGTACGTGTGTGGTGTGTATGTGACAAATATAAAGTTATTTAGTAAAATGATCTTTCTGTAATCCCACACGCCAAGTTCGTTGACGTGTTCCATAAATGTTATATTTGAACAGCCTACCAAGTTATTTTCTACGCCGTATGATAGTCAAATGTTCATAAATGCCTCGGAAACAAAAAAAAATAATTCTAAAGCGACATGTGTTACAAGCCTCACTGTAAAATGTGACTGGGAATGCTGTATGTGATTCGTGTTAATTTTTGTAGTAGAATTATTTTGTTGTGGATGATCACAAATATTCTTCTAATAGCTCCGGTAGGAGGCACCCTTAACACTCCATCGATTTTGCGCCTCACACAAACACATAGTATGGCTAGGCAGGCACCTTAAGATAACACAAACTAATAAATTAAATAATTTAAGCACTCTTGGTCACACAATTTTCATTTTCTGAATTTCAGTTTTGTTTTTTATGTAAATGAAAAATATGTTTCTTGCGTCTGTATATCAGGCTTCTGATGCTCTCTATTAATGTGGATACGTAAAAAAAGCAATTATCTATAAGCTATACTTTTCCGTTCACACTTTTCACATAAGTTATCAATCACTTTATTGATTATTATGTAATGCGATTAATGAACAAAAAATTGTAATTGTAGTTGTATTTCAGCGATTGTTTATTTCATAAAATATCAAAAAGATTGCCAAGTTTTAGAAATAAAACTATTTATTGTAACCATTTATTTTCAACCACAATGTTTCGCTATAAATGGCTTTCAGGCTACCTTTCAAATAGTTATAGAACCAAACAAACATGTTAATAAAATATTATATTATATGAACGTGGCCATTGGAACAAGCGTACATAAACGTAAACTGGAGAATACGAGTTTCGGAAGTCACATGTTGCCAGAATAAAAAAAAAATTGGCAACCGCGCCAATTTAATCACTTCTTTGAGCGTTTCTATTTATCTGCCAGGCAGACTGTGCAGAATTCCTTATACGATGCGGCCCATTGAGTTTCAAGAAAGGAAAACACACTTCTACTTCATAATCAATAGAGAGCTGCTCGGTGTGTTGAAGTTTTTTTCTTTGTGAATGGGGTTGTTGTCGGAACGACCGAGTAGCTATATAGTAAAAATTGCATGTACGTTTACTAGAAAAATCGTGTTAATTCATAGTCAAGTAGTCAACACATTTTCCAGTCACGTTTTACTAGAAGACTGGCGTTAAAATTACTTTTAAATCTGCAAGAACGAGTATGCAAAATGTTTATTAACGTATTGTTTGAGTTGTAACAAAAAAACTTCCATAGCATGTCATGTTAAATATATATATTTGTAAATTTGCAAAAAAAAAAAAACTGTAACTTGCTAATTATTGTCACTATAAAACTTAATTGTCCAGAACATATTAGTTAATATACATTAATATTGTTGTGTTGTTTATTTCGAAGTAATTTTAGTAATAAATTATAGTATAAATAATTGCAGTGCTAAAAAAAGTTTTTTAAAAGATTTCAGAAATATATTTGCAAACTACAAATAAAATTATGGTGTAGTCACGTCACAATAAAAAAAAAAGTTGGCTGGCTGAAATTCTGTCATGAAACTGTCTGGGACGATTATTTTAATTTGTGAGTTTCAGCCCACAATAATCGCTGTTCAAAGTGTTTTCCACTGGTTACACGATGTATATACATAATCGTAAATAAAATTGTAAGCTTGTTAAATGTGTTTTGATCTAATGCATTACTCGTAAAAAAAAAGTTAGCAGTTCATTTAAACTGCACTAATAGTTTTAAGTTATATACAGAACCATGCAATTAAAACTGAAGTATTATTTACCACAGGTTAAGAATACGTACCCATTCTATGGTATGGATTAAACACATTAAAAGTGTATTACCTTCTTACTGCATCATGCACGTCTGTTAAGGGGTATTGAGCCCTACCACCTTGGATTAATCTGTTTCCTCTGGATAACTTCTGTTCCAGATGATGTATCAACATTTTTGTCACGTCAAGGCATTTATACAAACTTAATCGATTTTCTGTAATTGCTGGAACCATAATAATGTGTTTGACAAAAGTTAGTTTTGATATATTCTTGGTAAACTGCTTGACTAATATAATAATAATAATAATAATAATAATAATAATCGAATCTTTCATTATTATTTATGTCAAGCAGTTTACCAAGAATATACCGTATGTTCGTCGAAGAGAAAATTTTGATAATACAATTTTAATAAATGTAATGGCTTAAAAACTGAAAATACAATAAAATTATCTAACACTCCCTCTTAAGATTTCAGAGTGGGAATCAGATTTATGGCAAATATCGGGCTGCTTATTGTTGTCAGTGGCATGTACAATATACAGAAATAAAAATCCTGGGAGTTAAGAAAAAAATTAAAGTAATACGAAAATACACATAAATCAATATCTTATCTACTCACGAACAAGCTGTCATAGTGATTAAATTCCAAACACACTCGACTGAGTGCAACCATAATTCAATGCCGAAATGCAAAACGCTCAGCACCAAAGGACCAGTATGATAAACTGACAAGAAAAACAAGTAGTGTATAATTGCTTGGCAAACAGTCTCAGTAGGTGTCGTTGCACACTTGAGTGTGAGCAAGGTCAGTAAAGTCATTAATATACTTGCCACATCGAGGGCCTGTCGCGTTCAGTACACATGCACAACTGCATTAGCAACACAGCTATAGATATGTCACGTGGCTGGCGACCAAGGCTTTAGAAGTACTCATATGTTAGGTCAGCTCTGTGTTGGCTGGTTTAGTTCCTGAAATAACCGTCAACAATACTAGCGCTGTGTGTATGTACACAGGATGTTTCAGGAGGAATAGTAAATACTTTAGGAGGTGACATGTTTCCAAATTTTATTGAGTACAGCGATACAGCTGTTAGTAACGTAACCCAAACAACAGGAAAATGGGACGCTCAAAGTTGATTTTCAAAAATTCCGCCACCAAATTCAATGCACTTTTGACTTCTCTTGGTAACACCGCGTGTAGCTCTCCTGAGGTCGTCTTGGCGGTCTCGTATAAGGGCTGCACTATTCACAATTCGAACGATCAACTCGGCTGTACTCAAAATTTTAACACATGTTATGTGGACTTATTTATTGCAATTCGTTTATACTATCACCTCCTGAAATATTTACTGAAAAATCCTATGTGTGTGTGTTTGAATGCGTATGTGTGTGTGTTTGCAATTTCTCACTACCAAAACAAGCCAATTATTAAGACCATGTTAACATATAAGTTGAAATTTTCAAACGCGAACCGAAAAGTATTTTTCAGCTGTTTACCTAACATTTCTTACGAATATTATAATATTTTCTGTTACAAATCAAACCTTGAAAGGGTACCTATGTTAAGTATAAGTAACAAAGGTAAGTAATCAGAAAAATAAATTTAGTGCTATGCGAATTTCATTGCCCGAAGTACGTAGCGGTTGGATACCAACTGCCCAGTAGAAAATTTCAAATTAGGAAACACAAAATATAGATTATAAACTACAAAGGTATCGTGTGCAATAGCATGTATAGTATAACCTCGAATATCAAATGCTGCTTTGAATTACAAGTAGAGGTACGTAAATTTCGCAGATACATTCCAGGTCAGGTTGAAGTTACTAGTGAGAATACAGCTCAGTAGCACTAACAAATCATCACCACGCGGTATGTTCCCTATAGGAAATAGCCAATACTGCGGTCTGGCGGGACGTGTGCACGCACGTCCACTTCAAACGCAGTGTTGCCACATTTCGTTGGACTTATTTAGCACAATTTGAAATACATTTGTCGGAACCTTATCCTTTGCCACAGTTTGTAAAAAAATATCAAATTAATTCATGAAACGGTTATTTTACTTGAACTATAGATCAAGTGACAGTGTGACCACCTTGTTTTAAAGTACTTCAAAATAAGTTATTTCTGTTCGATGCTATGAATAATAACACACGCAACAGTCGTGACATCGTAGAAACGCCACTAGCGTTGTCGTGTTGGTAGGAATGGAACATGGCTTTGATTTCTGTAGTGTGTTATGCGTGCAGAATCAGCTACAAAATACCTCCGATGTCTGCAGTCAATATTGTATGCAGTTGCTGTTAAGAGTGAGAGATAGTCACCATCTTTAATTCTTTAATGTTGTATTATAACTTTTCTCCTGGGTACATTTATGCAACTTTAACCTAACTACAAAATGGAATATATATTAAAGGAATTTGACGTTGTTACAGATGGAATTGTAGTTAGAAAATTATTATAACTCTCTTATCTGCAATTCGTGTAACAACAGTAACGGAAAATAAATATTAATATCTAAAATTATAGCTATATATGTTCCCACGAATTTAGCCAGAAGAAAAGTTATGGCACAAAATACACAAATTCAAGACAGTGGCTATCTCTCATTTTTAAAGTCTATGGCGAACAGCACAGACAAGAGGAACAGGAAGAGGAAGGGAAGCAGCCAAGGCCTTTACCTTCCCCAACACTCTCCTGGAATGATTTAGGAAATCTAATATCAACCGTAATCAGGATGGCCAGACTGGTTTTGAGGCCGGATTCTCCTGAAGGCGAGTCCAGTGAGATGCCATTGGCGGTTCGGGATAAAGTGAGCACTCAAAAGAACCCTGCCAAAGTTCTATTTTCAGTCATTTCGTTTCATTCCGTGCGTAACGGTAAATGACGGGACATGTTAACCTCTCTGGACACGTCACTTAATGTTTGCGGTGTGTAGGATAAATTGTGTAGTTAGTAAGAATCGATACAATATAGTAAAAAAAAGTTTATTAATTACATAAAATTTAATGTTATCGTTTTCTGTTGATTTTGTTTAGATATTGTTGAATTTAAATGGGAAAACACGCTGAACTATATTGCGTAATTTCGCTGCCAACCATACCAGCAGTAAGGTAACTATAGATAATGTTGAATCAGTTACATTTTTAGTGCTCACTTCATCACGAATGACCCATACCCACTGCGCTCAATCACTCAGCGATTTAGCTAATTAGACTCGTGCCAAAGTGTAGTTCTCTGCTGGCCTTTCTTGGTTTATGTTTAAGTATTTCGCACATGTTTAAGGCCATGCTTTCTAGTTTCTGCTGTTTTTGAGCTAATAATTGTTTAAGCTTAAACGAGAGCAAAAAATACCTAAAACCTGTTTGGCAGCTTTGTTTAAAATTGTTTTTGCCGCGATAGATAATTTATTTCAAAATACTTATTTATACGGTTTCGACTAATAAGTCAACTCCCAAAAATTTCGCTAATTACATAATTTGTAGGACCATGAACTTTTCGCGAAAAGAATTTTGTCCGAGTTTGTTTCAGTGTCTTGTCTGCACGTCTACATTCTGATTGATAGTCAGTGATTTGATGTTTTAATTCTCGCGTGTCTTGGGGTTTGGACCTGCAAATAACATACATGTGGTGTCGTAGTAACCTCGTTTTGATTGGCACAGTCTAAGGATATACTGTACGTCATTTCCCAAAGACACGCTGCCAATACCTGCGAATATCCTGAAGTGGAGCTAACACAAACAAACTGGGGCAAAATTCTTTTCGCGAAACCTTCATGGCCCTAATAATTAGTTTAAACTAAAGTATTTACAGTTTTCAAAAAATTCGCCAACATAGTTAACATAATTTTAAACAAAACTGGCAAATATATTTTTGATATCGGCTCTTGGTTAGGCTTAAAAAATAATCATCGCAGAAAACAGTAAACACAAGGAGCATGGCCGTTACGTTAGAGAATAATTTTGCGTAATGGCGAGAAGTATTTAAACTATTAGCGTAGATTTTCTCAAATTTCACGTAATTAAATTTACGCTGTTTCTACGATTTAAAAAAGACTGCAACTGCAACTGTAAAAATAAATATCAAGAATTTTTTTTACCATGTGAAAGCTAGTAAATTCCTTGCTATAGAAATGGAATGCGTTGTGGCATAGAGGACTATAATTCAACTGTGAAAATAAAGGGTAAAAACTAATACATTTTGACATACTGTATTTTCAAATGCGCTTAAGAATATGTAATCAGATTGTTTAAGATGAAATAAGTGGGCTCTACGTCTCATTGGCAGGGAGGACTTAGAGACAGTTGCACACAACTTGAGGGGTAATAGGAGCGTAGGGGAAGCAACAATGGTATTTGTTAGGGGGGGGGGGGGGGCTCACTAGAAAATTTGAGTTATTTTAATATTTTTTTTTATATTTGTACGAGGCATGTTTTGTTTCATAGATATGTATTGGGACTACTTTTTACAGCAATGAAGTCATAGTTTTTTAATAATGTCAGGTCAAAGCCGAAATTTGCATAAAATTGTTTTATCCCAGAAACGAAAACCAACTGACTTGCAGAAATGAAACAGTTTATGGCGTGAAATCATTTTAGAACTCGCATGGAGCAATGTTGGGAAACTATGGAAAACAGAAATCAGGATGGTCGGAGCCGGTAATCGAACACGGGTTCCTTCGAATGCGAGTCTAACGTGTTACCGTTGCGAACTGCTGTCTGTCTTACCCTTGAAAATTCCTCTAAAATGTGCGGAAAAACTGAATGGTCACCTATTGTTGAAAATAGTCTCCTACGACTTTATTTTGAGTAGGACTTTAAACTGAGCGTGGGGGGGGGGGGCTTAACAGATGCTTTCGCTGTCGTCCAAGCTCATACTAGACTCCAGACGTCACGTCCCAGGCTCAGAGCACTTCGACGTGGGCGTTTACTCCGACAGTGAAGTGTATGACCCCTCCCCCCTACAGCCCATCACTCACCGGTCCTCCCAGGGTTCTAGGTCCTCCAACATCCACCCACACACCCTCGCGGACCGCAGCCGCCTTGGCGTGGCCGGGGCACGAAGACTGGACCTTGAGGTCGCAGCTTGTGTTCCTCGTTTCATTCCCGCGCCCGGCGTGCTGCAGCATCCGCGGTTATACAGTATCTTTGGTTCAATGTAATTTATTTTTTAAAATTGTTTTTTTTTTTCTTAAAGTGAAATATACATTAAATTCATTTACGTCGGTTCTTCAAAGTATAAAATTTTAAGTAGGATTAGACACACTATTATAGAACACGTGGAGTTGACTTTAGGGCATTACAAAAAAAATATTTTTTCACAAATGTAGAACCCTTGGTAAATAAATTACTTGCAGTAAACTCACAATAGTAAATATCCACATGACGAAATTAATGTTAACTCACAGTTAACAATTACGAAAAAATACTAGTTGTGTAAAAGTATCCATAACTCACCCCGCTTACGGTGTATTGTGTATAAATATTTACCAGGGGCATAATAGTTATTTTTACTTTACAACTATACGTCCCTTCTAACAAAACTTGAGTTTGCAATTAAAATCATAAATAAAAGGGCTCTCGATCAGCACAGTGGCTAGTGCGCTCGCCTCCCACCAAGTCATTAGGGGTTTAATTCCCGGCGAGGCCGACTCCCGACTCTTTGTATGTGAAAAACGTGTCGGACACTGCCGTTATCCGGCGAGCTTTCTCTGGGCACTCATATTTCTCTAGTCCTTCGCAGTCCGTCGCTTCTCGAACGTTGTTGAGCCTCACTTCATGTTACTCTTCAGTTCGGTAGAAGCCTTCGGACGGCCTGTCAGAAGTATGCTCTCCCTTCCCTCTGGACATTCAAAGAACGTCAAATATATGTACTGTCCGTGACAGAAATGAGTGGCCCTGGACATGGGAGAGATGGAGCTGGACTGACGTTGGAGAATACCTGGGTAAACTGGAAAACGGCGCCGCCTACCTGCGCGTGAGAGGCTCAAAAACGTCGGAGCAGTAAAGTGCTACATACGTCGGTCAACGGCGCTATACCGTTCCTGCCTCACTCACTCACATGCAGCCTATCTCGGGAGGCCCCTTAAAGCATACTTTGCTAGTGGCCAAAAAATATTGGCGCGGTACATTAAAAAAGTTTAGACTTCTAATATTACAAAATGAATTGAATGTCTTATAGAGGCAAGTTGTCGGCGAGAGGTTGTGTACAGTCATACGACACACAATTTTCCCAGAGCGTTTTTTAAAATAACGTACCGTTTGCTAGTAAAAACGTATTCTGCTTCATTTTGGCTTATTTTGACCACAAAATATGTGATATTTCTGGGGCAAAAAATCTAAAAATCCGTTTAGTGCATTGCAACAAAAAAAGTTAGACACAAACGAAGATATATAAGTTTTAAAACTGTAAGAATGAATTTTGATACATATATCAATTTGCGTTTAAAAAAATTATAAACCGCTGCAAAACTAAAGAGCGTGGCCTTATGAAGAACAGGACACATATGTGCCCTTCTCCAAAATTCACACATTAACTCTCCAAGAATTCTAACTTAACCAATAAAATTTAGGCCAGATTATAATAATAGTATTTAAAATAAAATATAAAAGAAAAAAATTATACTATCGAGTGAAAAATGATGCTGATTGTAAAATACACTATGTGAAATAAAAAAATACTGGAACTGCTATATACTCAAACTTAGTGACTACCACACTCTTACACATTGTGATTTACGTTCTTAAGGGGCCCGCCTCGTGGCACATGTGTTTGTGTGAGTGAGGTATGGTGCTAAGGGCGACGTCGTATGGGCCATACAACGGTGCGTCGCCTCTACGCTTAAGGCGTGCAGTCTTCGCAAAAAAAAGAAAAACAAATTTCCTATGGGACTTTAAGTGGTGACCCTATTGTTTTATTTATGAAATCACTTTACTAAAGTCCAATGCACTACCCTTAAGTGGTTTCACATGTATTCGGCTAGTATATTTTCCGCTATATCAGCCAGAAAACCCCGTTTTAACCCATTTTGACGTGCCCTAAAAGGGGATTTCTAATACGTGTGTTGTCTTGAAAGTACTTAAGGGCAGTCGTCTGAAGTGTGTGTTCTTTTCGTAGAGAAACGGCGTGAACACACGTGTATTAGTTTCGGTGTAAAACGTTTTCTTCAAACACGCTGCAGTGTGATTTTATGGCAACGAGGCGGGCCCCTTAAGGGCGTTCAAGTGGGAAAAAATTCATAATTTTATATTTGTATAAAATAGTGTTAGTTTTGTAGACATTACTTAAGAGTACATTAACATCTAACGGAAAAAAATTAGCTCATCTAGTTTTCCCGTAATGTCACTTCAAAGTCAAAATTTGCATATTTTTACTTCATACAAAACTTGAAAACCAGTAAATATAATTAAATGGAAAAAATCTCATCAA
>PNEQ01063154.1:0-38947 GCA_003012365.1 Medauroidea extradentata
GGGGCACTTTCCTACCAATGGATGGTCGTTTTCTGGGTCCGAGGCACATATTACGTCCACTCGACGTCGCGGGGGCGGCGTCTAGGCGCCGCTACCTCGTCGCGCACGTGGGCGGGTGTGTTCCAATATGCACAAGCCGCTGGGCTTGATGCGCACGACGGGCTCAGATCAGGGGAGGTCAGGGACGACCCGCGTCAAGACGACACGTAAATTTAATGTCGCTGTATTTGGTACTACATGGGTACGAAGATAAATGAAATTCCGTGTAATGTTTCATTTAAATACCTCATGTGGTATTAATTTTCAAATACATATCCACCACTGTGTAACTGTTAACAGCATGAGTTAAACTCATAAAATTCGCATTACTTGCCGACTTTGATGAAAATCTATACGTTTGCCGGGTTTCATGAAAATCTGAAAATTTGATCATCTCGTGTCATCTTAAAATGTTTAAACTGATACAACTTATATATTAAAAACAGCATAAACTAAACACAATAACGTCGATATAACTTACTGAGTACGATGTAAGTATTAAGTTTAATGAAATTCTGAAAAATTATTCCGTAGGTATCTCATGTTATCATGACAGGGGCGTCATTTGTGGCTACAGGGAGGGGGGGGGGCAAATGCCCCCCTGGATTTAGAATTTTATGTGTATAAATATATTTTTTGTATTTTTATATGTAAATAATGCTAACTTAATGAAATAAAACTGAAGTTGTATTATTAAAGTATCTAATTTATACATGCTTATTTAATAAAAAAGATGCAACAAGGTCACTGTCGCCAGAAAACAAAATCTTGCCCCCCCCCCCCTAGAAAAACCTGAAATGACGCCCCTGTTTCATAATGTCTACAAATGGCCAAAATTTATAAAATATGAACAGGGAATGAACAAAAACGTAAAAGCTAAGTCAACTTCCTAAGTACCACATCTGGACCGAGTGTGAAATAATTCCGATATATTGTTCCTTAGATATCTCGTATGCCAAAATATGTTCCATTAGCCTTCGAATTAAAAAAAATTGCAATGGCCCAAAAAGAAACGTCTAGTCAACTTTAGTAACTCATACAACTGCACCAATTTTAACGTAAATATAAAAAAAATGTTTCTTCTTATAATTTTCTGTACGAAAATTGTTTTAAATAAACGCCCATTTATAAAAATATAAACACGAAGATAAGAAAACGCTTTATAGCCGAGGAAGACTACAAATAAGTATATGTATACAAAATTTGATGAAAATATTTCCTTAGATTTAGATATGTCAATACGTTAATAATATATAAATGGCTGCCGTTTTGAGAATGTGAACATTGGATGAAGTGAGATATTTTAGCGCTCAACATCGAGGTCTTTAGCGTTGGTGAGGGGTGATATGGTGTGAGTATTTTGAGCAACACCGGAATAAAGGGGAGGGGGAAACGAGAGACCCCGGAGAAAACCCGCCGACCAGCGGCATCGTCCGGCACGATTCCCAAATGCGAAAATCCGGAGACCGACCCCACCTGAAATCGAACCCGGATTACCTTGGTGGGAAGCTAATAGTCTGATTATTCGGCCACCGCGGCCCCAACATTAGCTGAGAACAAAATACACAAAAGTCAGGTCAGCTTACTAAGCAATGTATGTGTACCAAGGAAGATAAAAAAAGGTCCTCAGAAATGCCAAATTATACTAAATTTAGAAACATGACTACCATTTTAAAAATCAGAATAAAATGTGAACGAAAAATAAATAGTCAAGTCTTCCTGGTCAAGCAGTATGTGTTAAATATTACCTCAGATATGCTATACTGTGTATAAATATATTGGATACTAAAGTTAATCTGTCTACAACATATTGGTTACACTCAATTTCAAACATATAACAGAGAAATTCGCTTGCGTGTCTCCTGAGACATTTACTACGTTTTTCATATAATTATTTTAGCCTGCCGGAACTCTCGCTGACCAGTCGTAAATATCACACCAGATACTAAGCTTCCAGCATCTGCTGTAGATTTTTCAGTACAAAATGAAGAAACAGACATACAACCTATGTACTTGGAGACAGGACAAACTTTGTACTGTGCATGTTTGTACAACTAAGATATTGTTGTTCAGAGTCCGGCACTTGCTACATCCACATGATTCGCGCTGTCGCGCAAAGTGGCTGACATCTGGTGGCGAGTTTATGAACTAGTAAAAACGGCATCAACAAATGTTTTGCCGTTTACGGCAATGTTAAATTTCAGACGTATTTTAGAGTTTTATCGCGTAAGAAACCTGTAACTTGAATTGTTCTGGATTAGCAAATATAAAAAAATAGTCTGAGCTTGCCTTGTTGCCGTGTTAGTTAAGGATAAAAACCTTTCAAAGCATTATTTTTCAGCTGACAATTGCAGTTGTTTCGTGCTCGGTAACTTCAACGCGAAAGGCTGATCAGGGGCGTACGCAAGATATTTTTTTTGGGGGGGGGGGAGGAGGGGTTGATGAACCTTGTAACATTCGAAGTCTTGAACTACTCGATCCTACTACTAAAGCGGCGGGTCCGGGGGCCCTCTTCTGGAAAAATTTGGATTTTAAAGGTGAAAAATGGTGCTAATTAAGCGTTTTACACACTGAAAACTGCTAATCAAGGTTAGTGGCTACTTCCTACAGATATCTGCCATTATAAGAAAAACCTTTCAAAAATCCATAAATATCTGTAAGCTAGCCGCATACAGTGACACACGCAAGATTTTATGGCGGAGGAGGCTGAAACTTGTCCATAATCGCAACTTAATGTGTGTTTATTGGAGAATTTATAGTAATGCATATATGTTTATGTTGCATTTATACAAAATAAATTATATAATAACTGTTAAATAATGCTACTACCTAGGTAGCTCAGTAGGGAAATACGACATGAGCTTGGAACATTTTGCGATCGCTTTTGTAAACACTTTTCACTTAACGTCTTAATCTACAAAAAAAAAAATCATCGTAGATTTGGCGGGTTCTGCAGCCCCTTCAGCACCCCTCTTGCGTACGCCCTTGAGACTGATATATATATATATATATATATATATATATATATATATATATATATATATATATGTGTGTGTGTGTGTGTGTGTGTGTGTGTGTGTGTTTGAAACAGAACAAAATGTAAAAATAAAAGAAAATTGACACATGTAAATTTAAAAAAATAACTCTTCGCTACAAATATTGTACGTATGCATTGTATGAAACTGTCACTAACAAGGAATTTCCAACGCAACAAATATTAACATTCATGTCATAACACAATATAGTATTCAGTTTACAACTGCCATTACAAATATTTTAAATTAATTTCTATAAATTTAATTGAGATATTAGTAAGGACGTTTTAAGAAATATAAACATATAGTAATATTTTATAGACGTGCGAAGTTATTTAGTGTTATTAAATGTTGGAGATAGATAAGTAATGCTCACATCTACACAACATATTATAAACTATTCTCGCTATAAGCATAGAGGTAGAAGCAACACTGTACATATACATCTTTGGCTATGTATAATATTATTCAGATAATAACAAAACAAACTCTGTAGTTGTGTGATATTAAAGTTTTCTACTAAATTATGTAACTTGATACCATTTATTTTCCCACATTAAACATAAATTCGTTGTATTTTTATTATATCCGTTTTAAATATTTAATAATAATTGCGCTATCTATTGTCAACATTTTAACTGCTCTAATTTTTAGCGTAGTTGGAATAAAGTTATTAGTTGAAATTTCTTAACTTTGCAGACGTCCCTCATTTTGTTGTTTCACATGTTTAATTATAACTCTTGTGGTGATTGTCAACGTATATTTATGTAGTAGATTCAGTAATTAGCTATGTATGCTATTAAAACGTCAGGGAAAAAAGGCAGACAAATAGAACATATGATTCCTAAACATGACCTTTGTATCCAAAAATACAATCCCGCATCATTTAATAATTTTAACTGCCAAAACTTTGATAAACAGTTTAACTGCTTCCTTTTGACATTACCAAATTTTAAGTACTGCACATTCATGGCAATAGATTAAATTGAGATACAGTTTTTGTGCTGTATAAAAGGAGAATGAAATCAATTTGTCGTAAATATGTGTGGGTGGGCACCAGAATTAAAACAAAAATTATAATTGATAAAATTGTGTGAAGACAATACAATGAAATCAACATTTGACACTACGACAGAAAAGCTGCATTTCTAGACAAAAAGGAAAACAGGCAATCATTTACGTAGTTTAATAAAAGTAACAAAATTTATAATAATGTATTATAGGCATGGTGGAGGTTTATAGATGGCAAAAGAAAAGAAAATGAGTACTAAATTTCTCTACTCCTACATCCTTCCTTACAATATTTTCTTACGTGGAAAGGGAAACTAAAACATTAAGTGTCATTTATGAGAAATATTTAACTCAGAAGCAGTTTTTTTTATAACTTATGCCGAACGTTCTATAGGCAGCATTTGTCGGTAGTATGAGACACTTTTGCCTTCTAGGTGATTTTAAAAAACCATACTGAAAACGCATTTTAAAAGCTCGCCAAGATACCTAGGAAGCAGAAGCAAGGAAAAGTTCTTCTTACTTTGCATTTTCGGTTGTAGATACAATTTACAACCCAGAAACTAATAGGTCGAAACAAAACATCTCCCTGTGTTCTGGCTTTCTAAAGTGGTAACTCATCTCCTGTTGCATATAATTATGAGGTACACAACCATTTTAACAGAGCTCAAAGCTTCAGAGTAGCTTGCATTCTTGAATTTCAGACCAAGAAAATGTTCTCAAAGTTTTACTGATTTCAAACTTTCTTTGCTATACCAGTAATTTCTCCTTGACAACCAAATAACAAACTTCAAAACCAAAGAGAAATGTTTTATCAAGACTATAAATGGAAGGATGACCTATCATTAATATTACAAATAGAAAATAAAAGTGAATTTTACCAAATTTTGAAGCATTTAAAATATATATACATAATTCTTTAAATAATTTTAAATTGTCTAAAATTGAATAAGAATTATACATTACATTAAAATTTATGGATGTATTCATTACCAAACTAAATAAACGATAACCTGTAATATCTTTATATTACAACAGGCATCAAAAATTCTCTACACAATCAATACTTTCATACATTTCTTTTGGTGGCTGAAACGTACTCTTATTTCGCCCGGTTCGCACAAAAACGAAAAACTTAAATACAAATACAAGCAAACAAATAGCAAAGTAGCTGTGTTGGTGGCGTCTTTGCCCTCCATTTTGTCGTATGCAGTGCTGCGCTCTGGAGGAAGCGACGTCGCGAATATGCCTTCCCAACAACGATGTCTTACACATCACCCCCTGTGCTTCAAAAAGTTTAGAATCACATAATCACTGTGACAGAAACGAATTCTCGTATGCTTTTTTTTTGGAAGACTACGTGGAAAATATACGGGGCTGATATTATAGCTGGAACTTAAGGTGGTCAAATATCCTTGCTATACATATCTCGTAAATAAGATATAACGACGGAAACAAATTATGTCTTCCAGCTAATTAAGATTTGTGGATCCCAAAAAAGGATATAATTTCTCCTAGTAAAGAAAACATGTCACGAACAAAGTATAGTTAGGGCCACAGAGCTGTTTGGCACATGCGCCACTTGGTCGAGACAGTATATTTGTCACATACAACCCATACTACAGAATCACAGATGTTGGAAAAAATGTAGGACAGAAACACACAACTTAAAACCACATTTTAGAACTATTAAATAAAAGAATAAGAGATGTTAAAAGAAACATATGACAGAAACACAAACTTAGAACCACATCCATTTGAAATGTTGTACAACAACCTGACATGTTATAACAGCCAAAACACAAACTAAGAACAATCGTGCAGCAGAGATACACAATTCATAACAACATATTGTTGGACAATATACATTAGAAACATTGTACAACAGAAACTCACGTGTTGAAACCAATACTCAGCAGAACCACAAATATTGTTACAACAGTACAGAAAAAAAAATTACAACCTCACATTACAGAAAAATGTACGTCTTAAAATATAAATTCATCACGTGTTTCCACCGAATGGTTTTTCTAAAATGTGAAATATCTAAGTTAACTGGCTGTGATTGTTTATTCCATTATATGACAGTTCTATGTCGTGCGACGCTAACGTATGTGTGGTCCCACTTCGTAGCCAATGAATGGATGTATTTAACAATAACCGTCTTTATCATAGACATGTTGTGCCGCAGTAACGTATTGCCACAGTCAAATAAGTGACGCCTACACACAGAGACATGTTGCCAATAACCATATAACAGGGATGCATTTATTACATAAGGCACTGAAACAAGCTGAAGAAAAAATATTTTTGCGAAACCACTTCAACCATTAATTATTAGTTAAAATATAATTTAATTAATATGCATAGTTGTAAGTACTCAATTTCATTAGACGGCATGATTTAAAAAAATAATGATTTAATAACATATTTGGGGATTTACATAACATACGCAAATTTGACTTACATCCACATTGAGAGGAGTATGCTGGTAACATCTTGTTGATAATTAAGACGGGCTGACTTCTAAGTCATCTTATCAAATCGTGTAGAATTTGCTTCTCAACGTTTTAATTCCTATACGTTAAACTGGTCCCAACTTCCAGTTTACGGAGTGAGAAGAATGAATTGTACTACATTTTCAAGGGCATAATACCTCTATTATCAAATTAACATACATTTACCAAGACGTTACTTAATCGTAAGCCATTCCTGAAAATTTTAACAACAGCATTTCACATCTTGATATTTAAGAATGCAAAACGCCTTTACTAGTCACATTAGGGAGAAGTGGCACGATTTTTTTTTTTTTTTTTTTAAGAATAACATTGTAGTGTAAGTTGTTTTTCGGAACACGTGTTAAAGATGTTGTGGATAACTAAAGTAAAAAGCATGATAAATTTTTAAAATGTTTTAAGGATGGTTCGAAAATGTACATATGGCTATTTATTTATATTTTTAACGTATTAAATTATATGTAGCGTGACTATTTACCTTTAAATGAAACAGAAAATATGTACGTATAACCACTGTAAGTTTAAACATAGACATGATACAGTTTAACTTTTAAAGTAGGAAATGTATGTATGTACGTACACACACACACACACACACATATATATATATATATATATATATATATATATATATATATATATATATATATATATATATACATACACACACACACACACACACACACACACAAAAATATTCCCCTGAACTCCCCGAAAGAAGAACAGGAATAGAAGAATTTCACTTTTTCATCAAAAATGAGTTACATCCACGAATAGAAAGTTATTATTGTGAAGAATATGCCACACAATTAAAAAACAATAAAAAATACATGTAATGGTGCGATTCCTCTCTGAACATTTACTGTGCAGAAACAAAAGGTGGAATATTCTCGTCAAACAGCAAGTGAGAGTAATGTCAAGTAACCTTGTTGAAAACATTAGACACGGTGGTGACGTAACATAAGGTTGTGTTGAGGAAAGAAATGAAGAGAGCTTTTATTGGCGGAGCTATATTGGAATACACGTAACATCAATACAATATTATATTTAGCTGTCAAATTTACAATAGAACAACAAAATCAGTTTTCTATACTAACTTTCAAAACTGAAATATTTTTTAAGGCTGCTCTTTTTATTTTCAGGATAAGTATGCATTAAGTATAAAAGAAGGACTCTCAAATTGTTTTGTGCAGCACAATATGACGATAGCCATGTATGTGGCATCAATGATATAACAGCAAGCCTTCTCATGCATGGACCTGTTCTCCCATCTGTTGTTTGGTATTGTAGCTAATTGCTGTATGCTCCTATTGTATTCTTTATGTTTATGGAGAAGTTGCCATTAGATAATATTATTTTGTGAAGCAGAAAATAATGTATCCAGAAGAGTACGATAAAAACAAAAGAAGAGCGAATGCCGGACGTGGAGAAGATGTGATGAAGAAACTGAAGTTAGTTTGTCACGAAACCAAACAAGATTGTGAGTGTAAACGACTTAAGTGTTTTGAAATCGTTAGAGGAAATGAGCGTTCATGTTTCATTAAATACTGTCATCCGCTCACTTCAAAAGACGAACAAGACACTTATTTGTGTTTACTAATTTCACTATCGCACAGAAAGGTCGAAAAAATATGTTGCCACGTTTCATAACAACTCATATTCGTATGGCATGTTCTTAATACATAAACAACTGGATTTAACGCAATTTCACGAACCAAATGTTGCTGTTGTAGAGGTAGAGTAAACAGACACGCAAAAACAAGTCCATTGACGTCACAGGGACATAAATATGGCGGCACTCGTTTTTACTGAGCTAAAATAAACGCTTTTTTTATTTGCGTTTTTTCTCTAGTTATACGGACGCAATTAAAGAAAGTGTGGTACAGTTATTCATTAAATATAACGTACTTTTAAATAAACATAAAATTATAAAGAAGGAAATTTCCCCATTACGGCCCTGATCAACCTGAAGAGGGAGGTGGGTGTTTCACAGGAATGGAATGATGAAAGTGAGGGGTCAGACCTCAGGGTTCGAATCTTGACAGGGTCTGTCCCCGGATTTTTGCATGTGGGAATCGTGTCGGACGATGCCGCTAGTCGGCAGGTTTTCTCGGGGATCTCTCGTTTTCCCCGCCCTTTCATTCCGCGCCGCTCCTTTACCGCCTCAAGTCACCACTCACCAGAGCTGAAGACCTCGATGTTAAGCGCTGACCAAAATCTCTTCACTTCACTCACTAACATGGGGTCCAAAGTTATTCTAAATATCATACTGTATTTTGAGAATATGTAATACACTTTAATACACGATGTAATGGTATGCAATTCACAATAGTCGTAAAATGCACCTCGTTGCAGATAGGTACACTATTGTACAAGTGCTACAGCGAGTGCTCGATGTGATCGCCGTTCTCTGTAGTGCATGCTCGTGCCCTGCGTATGATGGAATCTCGCACTATGTGAAATACACCTGGTACGTCGTGGATGGGCTGACATGCATTGACTATACGCTCCTGAAGTGTCGCTACATCATTCACGGGGCTGGCATACACCAAGGACTTAACATGGCCCCATAATCGAAAATCTAACAGATTGAGGTCAGGGGACCGTGCAGGCCATGGTACTGGGCCGCACTGTACAATCCATCTCCTCTCAAACGTGTATGTTAAGGCTATTCTCTTTAGATTCTACTGTTTTTGCGATAATAATTTTTTTAAATCTTGAACGAGAGCAGATATTTAAAATCTGTCTAGCCGTTTTGTTCAAAATGGTTTTTGCTGCGATAGCTACTTTTTTTTTAAAGCAAGAAATTGTAGAGTTTCGACTAAAAAGTCAATTGACCAGAATTTCGTTAGTTATATAATCAGCTAAAACCATACTATTTACCGTCTTGAAAAAATCTGCCAACATCGAGAAGACGATTTTAAACAAAATGGCCAGACAGATCTTTGATATCTGCTCTCGTTTAGGCGTAACAAATTAATATAGCTATAAAAGTAGAAACTAGAGAGCATGGCCTTTGTTTGACTCTGCGCAGAAAGTGTGCTAGTGCCCCAAATGCATGAACCACATCTGCATTCTCAGGTGTCATGGCATATTCTCCATCAAAACAGGTACACTGAGAAAAAAAAAATTTGATTGGTTCAAACAAAATTTGTTTGAATCAACCAAAGGTTTGTTTGTATACGGCCGGTTAAATATATTGTTGCTGGAGCCAAATTAATTTGTTGCTTTTATTTGTTTGGAACAAACAGTATTTGTTTGGTGTAACAGAACAATCTGTTTCAACCAAAGTCAACATTTGGTTAGGTGGTTAGCACAAACAAACAATATTGTGTTAATTCAACCAAATCACGTGTTTCACTCATCCAAATATTTTGACAAGTCTACAATTTATCTTTGTCCACTGTAGAAAATATTTGGTCTTACCAACAAAATATTTTGTAACTCCAACAATTTACCTTTTCTTAGATACAAAGAAATGGTTTATCCAACCACGTGTCTGTTCGCACTCGACTAAATCTTTAGTTGTTTCAATAAACTATATGTTTCCTCTGTACAAAAAGAACTTGTTTATCCAACAAAGTGTAAGTATGCGCTCAACCAAATATTATGTTACGACGATGAATACTATTTTTTCACTCTAAAAGATTTGGAGTATCCATCCGAATTTATTGATAACTAAACAAACTATAATTTTTCAATTTATTGATAACTAAACAAACTTTAATTTTTCACTGAATAAAATGGTTTATTCTACCCAACACGTACGAACTTCAATAAATTATCTTTTTCCACAGTACCCTCTAATTATTTTTTCCACTAAACAAAAAACTGTATGAATGTGTATGTATATGCACAGACACTCACCTACCTACACACAGATACAGAGGTATATTCAACTTGGCATATTCAAGAGTGAGTGTATGTGTGTGTATATATGTATATATGTACATATATAAATTGGAATTTATACCAGGACAAAATAGACTAAAAAATTAAAACATTCAATTTTAAGATTTTTATTTATGAATTAATTTTCGATTCATGACAAAAATTATACAGATATATTCATTCCTGATGTAATTACAGTATAGTGTAGGGGCTGTTCTAAAATGTAAAAAGTTGTCTTGCTGTTCATGTTTGCTCTACCTGAATCTGTGTCACCTGTGTAAAAAAATATTTCAAAATTAAAAACTTTCAAATACATAAAAAGTAAACAGACATTATGATAATGTAGGCCTACTAATTCAGGCAATAACAACACAATAAATTTTTATAGCATCTTAACAAAGAGAGTACTCAAAAATCATGCTATAACTAAACAATTCCCTTGAGATGTAACGAAAATATAATGTTGCAACATAATTCGACTCTTTAAAAATGTTTAATAATATTAAAAACAATATGACTTACTACAAGTTAGTACAAAACACAAATCTCTCTCTCTCTCTCTCTCTGTATGTTTGTACTTCTGTGTAAACGTGGGTGATTTTATAGAAATATTCCTTTCAAACATACTGTGTAGTAATACAAACTTTACATTAATTTCCACTGCCAAAATTTAATTGTTTTTGTTTGAGTTTTCATAACTAAACTTCACGATTTTCAAACATATTTTGGTCCAAAAACAGTTCATTACAATTCAAGGTTTTGGAGTTTCACTCCAAAATATTTTATGTCTATTTTGTGTTTGGTCAGGTTACCGAAAAAAAATAATTATATACCAGCCAGTTTATGTCAGAACACCACAAATTTATATGTGTATTTCTGCAACAAATATAAATTTGTTTTGTGAGTATTGGGCAGGATTTGAATGATAAAGTGGGTGATTTTTGAAACTTTTACGCTCTTAACACAATTTGTAGTAATGCAATCTTTGTATATAACTAAACTGATATGATTCATTGCTATATGTCTCATTTGGGCATTTGCTTTTCTAAAATTGGTGATTTTCAAACATATTCTAGTTCAAATAAAATTTATTTCAATTTTAGCTTCTGACATGGCTGCAAAACATAATGTTATACTTTTATTTAATATTTTAGAAGGTTTTTAGTAATAAATTATTACATAAATGTCAACTTATTCCAGAACACAATGTGTTTGTGTATATGAAGATATGCGACAACTTTTAACTCTGTTTTAGGAGGATAGGGTTTTTTATGTTAACGTGGATAATTTTTAAGATTTTTACTTTCTTAAAACGAATCCATCTCCTCACAAACGTGTCCGTTAAATGTTGCTGTACCCTGCGCAGAAAGTGTTCTGGTGCCCCCTCATGCATGAACCACATCTTCATTCTCTCCTGTAACGGCACGTTCTCTAGCAAAACATAGAGTATGGTGACCAGAAAGTTATGGTAACTGGTACCAGTCAATTGAGCCGGTATGAAGTGAGGTCCAATTAATCTGTCGCCGAACACACTAACCCAAATATTTACCGCGAATCGAAACTGATGCCTTGCTTCAAGTGTTACGTGAGTATCGTGATCGGCCCAAACATATTTGTTGTGGAAGTTCACCACCCCATCTCTCGTAAATCCCGCTTCTTCGGGACAGTATATTTGCGATGAAACGTGGGTCGTCATCACACCTTTGTGGCAGCCACTGGCTCCACTCTAGCAGGATGGTCCTCTGGCCACAGGCCTTGGACACGTTGTGGATGGTATGAGTACAGTAACTGGTCATGTAGGATCGACCAGGTGAGAGAATGACATGTGTCCTCCGCCACTGCAATTCGTCCTACACTCGTTCCAGGATTCTCGAACACACGTCGCAATATCCGCTCCTACATTTCAGGCGTGCGAATTGTGCGTGCTGTCCTGCCACGGTCAACCGTCTGTGGTTCTAGACGCCCACTTTCCGCAAGACGCTGGAACAGTCTATTAAACAAGTTATTCTATGGTACCCTAAGGGCTGGATATCGTTCAGTATAAATGACACGAGCTCCACGGTTACTGCCACGTGCTTCACCGTAACAGATAATCATATCCGCCATTTCCCGCGTTGAATAACATGCTTCCATCGCTACGTACTGTCCGCACGCCAGCTCTGAGTCCCTGGTGTTTTCTCCTTAAAGTCATGTACGCCACCGTAACACAGTAGCAAACACGTCCTAATTTACGGCGTTAATTTGGCTAGTATATGCGTCGGCATGATATCGGCCTCTTTGTGGTATTTATACTTACGGATGAAAAACGCATAGGCCCTACCCTCCAGGGACTCAGAGCTGGCGCGCGGACAGTACAGTATTATGTGGGTGAAGAGGGAACACACAACCAATCCGTAGTATTCACAGCAGCATTGGGCTCCAACACTCTTAAAGTAATATCATTGTTTCAATGTCTTGCGTGAACACCTGCAGCTCCACTACATGGTTATTCGCTGTGTTCACTTGTGAAGAGACGTCACTCATTTGACTGTGCCAATCATAACATGGTCAACTGCGGCACCACACGTCTGCGATGTGCAGATAGAAACCCAAGACGCTGAGAGTTGACCACGAGGCAGATCTGCAGGTGTGCACGTAAGGCATTGAAACTAAGTGGTGCAGAAATATTTTCGCGAATACTTCCTGTCCTCTAATATCATACAATTTACCAGACTTGTAAGTACTGCAATGTTGACAGTGAAATACACACACGCTAAGCCACAGAACTGGCTGCCCGCTATACGGTACGCTTGCTAGCGTCAATCACTACACACGACGCAGATCGCATTCAACAAATTACTGCCAAAAGAAATAGAATAAATTAATTCGTTCTGCCTAATTTCATAGAAAATTTAAGAAAATAGCATTTCAGAAGCTGTGCGAATATTTTGAGTCTCATATATTTCCTGCTTGAACAGTCGACATGGAATGTGGATGTAATTCATGGTCCGTCTAAAACAAACTAAGTGGTCCGTTCATAGAAGATTTGTGAAGAGTTGTAGGGGCTACACGCTAGTTAACAGTTATGAATAAAGTACACTTGCGTGTGTTGGTGGGCTGATCCGTGGTGAAAGAGACGATGTTGGGAAAGTCACACATAATTCGTTTAATGACTTTACGTGATTGTAACTCCCTCTAAGTACAGGTCATTTTTGCAAAAAGATCTTTGCACAAGTTTATTTCATTGCCTTACAAGCACATCTACAATAGCCTTTCATGGCCAGTGATGGAAGGTTTTCAACTCTTAGCTATCTAAAGTTGCACACGCAAACCATATACTTGCAATGTCTCAGTTACATTGTTCTGATTGGCGTAGTTAAAATAGGCGCCTCTGCATAAATACACACTGTCAATAACCACAAAGCAATAACTGTATGTGTGTACAAACAAGGTATTGAAACAGTCTGGTACAAAAACTGTTTCGCGAAAATGTTCGTTCCCTACCTACAGCAGTGGCCTAATACCCGCTGCATGCGAGCAACTTATGTGACCTCGAATCATTTCTAACTACCTGCTGGCAAGATAGTGTAGCTTCTGTACAGAACACCTGCCACAGAAATACTAATTTCAATACTTTTTATTAGTATTTTCCTTCGTCAGATGTGTCGACTCATCAACTGAAAGATACAATTATTTATTACAGACGGTGTTATTGGAGCACGATTTAAAGGAATCTTTAATGCAACCCGCATAACTTTAACTAGAAACAAGGTTTCTGAGCAATAAAGAACAACATATTGACTGTCCCTCCCTCACAGTCTACTAACTAACTAACTTGCAAAGTTGTTCATTGGCTAACTGTTTATGTAAATTCTTCCACGGTTCATATAGTTTACCATGCCACGTGAAAAACGAGGCACAATCGCTCAAGAGGAACAAGAGTGTTGGGTTTTGAAGATAATCCAGCCACAAAAAATGTAATTTTAAGTTTTTCTTTTTATGTTGATTTTGTTAGTAAGAAATTATTTAATTCTAATATATCCGTTTCTAGACGTTATACTTTACCTTAATCATTAGCAGCAAATCATTATACACATTTTAAGTATTAGGTGGTTGTTTAGTTTATTTTGGAAGGCAGACAGAATTTGTTAGGAAAGTAAGAAAATTGAAAATTCTTCAATAAATGACACTTTAGTAATGAACTTCATTTCTGTGCTGTTAAGACATTCTTATTTGAATATAATAATGTATTAATTTATTGAAATACTTAACCAGCTGATTGTTATTATTTCTTTTCTTTAGCTTTGTGCTGAGTTTCTCTTTGCTTGACGTTTCACACCCTGCAAAATCTAGGTTCAGTTCGCAACAGTCTAAACACAGTTCTCGACACGGTAGTTTGAATGGCCCGCGCTAGATGAAAGTGTTTTAGATGGAAGGAAGGGATGGCGCGCAGTATGGTAATTGCCTCCTCTCCTGTCGCCGATAGTGGAAGAAAAGAAAATGGCGTGGTGATACACGAATTGAACGAAGGAGAAAAAAAACATTTTCCTATCTCAAATTAAACACAAAAGAATAGTGACATTACGGAACCAAAACTTGTTGCAATGTTGTTGTAGTTCTGCATTAGTCAGTAAAAGAATATTTTATAATATTTTAGACTTAGCTATAATTACCTGCATTTGCTAAACTAAGACGTATCATTCTATATGTTTCACTATAGTATATACATGTTATTCCAAGAATTAGTCTTAAATGCCTGATATAAAAGTCCAGTAAACTATTACTGCCCATGAAGATAAAGTGGAATCCTGTTCTTGAATTTTTCGGAGCACAAAACAGATCATGATTTTCTTATACATCTATGGTTAGGTCACACGATCAGAATATATGACCAATACGATTACTAGTTTCATGCCACTTATAGCGTCTTGCTTAAAAAGTATAACATGCTTTACACAACCATTGCACGCAACATGTATTTCCTGCGAAATCTCAACAATAATTTCTAGCACGAAGTCGGCATCTTGCACCAATCTGCTTCAGCTGGTGACACACGAAACAAAATGGATGTTAAACCCATTCAAGATATCTACTTTGGAGATGAATTGTAAGGTAAAATCTTTCGAAAGGTAGATGTTGCACGAAATGAGAAGACTGCATCGCTTTAAAAGACTGCAAGGTGCATAGACCTAATAATATTGCATTGGTTGTTCTGTCGCCTTTGTGTGGCGCTACCATAGCGCCATAGTTATACAGCAAATCGTAATCTGGGGTATGCGACGAGGGAGTCTGTGAAAAGTAAACAATATCGTTCATAATACACTTTCTTGTTTGCCTGCACACTGGATCTGATTAAAGTTGTTATTAAAAATACATTATTATTATTTGCGTGACTACTTTTACGGTGTTTAAATAATCTATTTATGGAAGTAACAAATAAATGTGTGCTAGAAACACAGAGTGGCGCGAACATGTAATAAAGCCAGGCAACAACAGCCAATGAGACACCAGGAAACCGGATAGGACAGGATGGTTGACAGCAGATCTAACATACGTTACAAGTATATCGTAGCAAAACAATGGAAATAGTCTAGTGTAATAGTTTGTAACTTTAATATTATTAAATAATTGTTTGAAATTACAGAAAAAATGGATTTCCCATTTTAGTTGACAAATGTAAATCCATAATGCTTATATCACGATAAAGAAGTAACGACTACCAGTGTCAAGGATGTTACCATATTTTAACTCACGTGTTATCCAATGGGTGCTCGTGTTATAGTAGTGCAAATGTATTATGTGCTTGGATTTTTCTAATATAAGCGAAATACAAGTATAACGCCAAAAATAAATTAAGATCGAAGCTGCTTTCAAGTTTTGTAAAATAATTAATTGTAACCGAGTAGCTATTTTAGGCGAAGTTAATTAGAGAAGCGCGATTCAGGTTTTTTGGCTAGGGCCCTAAAATTACCTTACACCAGCCCTGTAAATTTGGGTGCGAACTCGTTTTGAATGAGATTTGCGTTGCGTTCTTTAACAAAATGTGATGTGCAAACTTTAAAAAAAAAACTTCATTATATTTAGCGTGAAGCAAGTTTTGAAGTGGTTCTCGCGGCAGGAAAACTAAGTTTCAAGAGTTTTACCGTGTGCAAGACATATCGACATATGTCTGATAGTAGCGGCTGATAGCAGCCCCCTACTGACGTAAGTACAGTGTATAATGAGCGAAGGACTCCCGCGTGCATTTCCTACAACCGATAACATTTCTGCTTGAGAACAACTGCTACCGGCTCAACATTCGGCTAGTGGCACTCTACGTGGAAGCAACTCTGTCTCCTCAGAGATAACTACAAGATGTTCTCCTCGCTATCCTGGTAAGTCGTAGTATAGTGAATACTCAGACTGTGGTTGAAAGGATCTAGAAATAACCTCTGGAAAGTTCACGCACTTGCAAAAAAAGTACTTTTGAGAACAACCCAAGTTTCGTTAGCGTATCACCCATTTCACGTGTCCAACTTGTGTTAATGTCTTTTCTTGCGAGAATGTTCCCCATCAGTCATAGCTACAAGGTTATGTAAGTTCGACAGCGATGTCATTTGATACTGTAGCGCACGATGACAGGAAATGAGATAGGATCCCGCCTTGATGATTGTTAAGAAACCATTACAACAGTCGCATGTAGGACTTTGGGAAAACGACGAGTTACCGAAAACTGGATGACAGTTGTGCGGGCAATCGAACCCGGGTCATTCAGACTCCGAGTCTCAAATGTATAGCTGCAGGGCAGCAAAGAAGGCCAAAACAGAATAAGGTAATGAACCCAATTCAGAAATAATAATGCGTTCCACGCAATTGACAAGTCTCTGCACAGCTGCGCCTTGTAATTAACTCAACACTTGCGTTCCCACGCTGCGATTTGGGTTCGATTTCCAGCTACGCAGATCCATATTTTTGTACGTGGGAAACGTCAGGTATTTTTTTCTCGGGGAACTCCGTCCCTCCAGTCCTTGTACTCTAAGCATCATTTAAAATTATTGATAATTATGGAACGGCGGGTGCCAAATAACTCTACATTTGATACTCTGCTTCACATAGTATGATTACCTGACATGATGTCCAATCTCTACTCGATATTTATGTATCTGCTCAGCTGTACGACTTTGAAACTGACCGCATCGTCAGACTCTGCTAAGCAGATTGAAGGTTTCGAGGTATTACTAGCTATATTAATTAATTTGTCTGTTATGTGTCAGTAACAATTCAAAACAGCAAGACACGAAAATAATACAACTTAATCGTCGATTAGCAGAAATAACTCCACAGACTGTCACTGCACACATACTACCACCTGTCACTGCGCACCTACTATATACTGTCACTGCGCACCTACTATGTACTGTCACTGCGCACCTACTATGTACTGTCACTGTGCACCTACTATGTACTGTTACTGCACACCTACTATATACTGTCACTGCGCACCTACTATGTACTGTCACTGTGCACCTACTATGTACTGTCACTGCACACCTACTATATGCTGTCACTGCGCACCTACTATGTACTGTCACTGCACACCTACTATGTACTGTCACTGCGCACCTACTATGTACTGTCACTGCGCACCTACTATGTACTGTTACTTCGCCCATCAAGGTATTGTCACCTGCGCACATACTATGAACTGTCACTGCGTATCATCTTGGCACTGTCACTGCGCACAATCTATGGACTGTCACTGCGTACCTACTATGTACTGTCACTGTGCACCTGATATGTACTGTCACTGCGCACCTACTATATATTTTCACTTCGCTCATCTAGGTACTGTCACTTGCGCACATACTATGAACTGTCACTGCACACCGTCTTGTCTCTGCTGTAACGGCATATTCAAGCAGGCTGAATAATAATGTTTACAAATTAATAATGACTATTTATAGTTGCTGGAAGCATTGAGACACCTAAAAACATGAAGTGCTAAATAAAATAACAAATAATGAGCTTTGTAATTAATAATTTTGTATTCTTTATAACCCAGAGGATTTAAAGATTAGTATAATACATTATGAATAACAACAGAGGTATTTTGTCCTTAAAATATTTTATAATTTGTTAATAGATATTTGTCTCATACAGTTCATTTCATATATTTAACTAGGGTTTTGCCACATTAACGAATTGAATTATAGAGCTACGAGATGCAGCACTTACAAAATAAAAAAAAACATAAATTATAGCTATTATAATTTAACTTCTTCCAAGGTTACATAAAATAAAGAAAAATAATGGTTTCGACTGACGACGGAAAGTTCATCTAAATAAATTAATGTTTTTTAACACACGAAACGAATTTTTCCGCTTACGTATTGCAAGTTTGAACCAGAAACTTTCGTAATCTATATTGGTGACTCATTTGGTATATAATTTAACATTTTGCTTATTTTATGATTTAAAATTACGGTAATTGATTATTTTATTGCGTTCATTGATTAAATCAAAACAATATTAATGGTTACATTTCATTTACTGTACATAAGACTGTATACTGACTCACTATAGCCTAATACCATGCGTTTTTAAGGGAGTTTGATCAATATTTTTTTGTTTATGTTTGTGCCAAACATTGTTCGACTTTTACACATATAACATGTAATTTCCTCAAATAAAAAATTAAGGCCCCCTATAGTTATTGCCTAATCACTCGTGAAAGTCTCAAGTGGACGTTGCTGTGTAGAGAAAACCAAAAAGTAATTTAAGATCATTCGGAATAAAGTGAGCACTAAAGATTTGACCTTTAAAAAAAATCACTGGCTGTTACTGGACATTAGTCAACATTATCAATAGTTAAATTATTGTTTGTATTGGTGGAAACGAATCATTGCATGTAGTTCCGTGTATTTTCTTATTTGAATACATTAGTGATAGAACATAACATGTAATCGACCTCTCTGTATACCATATGCTTTAAAATACTTATATGCTCTTATTGACATACCTACTGTGTAATTTTACTTTATTAGCGCCATCACAAAGTGATGCAACTGCCCGCTGAATTCAAAACAGCCATTGACACATTGCCGCTAACGCTCGCGCTACAGACGTCGTTCAAAATTCCTCCGAAAGGTGGCATCAGAGTTAGGTTTTCACCGCTTCGGCTTCGCTCGCTTGAAAGCGAGTTGAGTTATGAGTGTGTTTGTCCGTTGTGTAATAAATATGGGTTTCTGATGAACACATTCATAAACAGTTACTTCTAATACTTTTGAATATAATTGCTAATCTGTTATGTTATACGATCGCCAGCCTGAGCATGTGGAAATAGACATAGCATTTCTATTTTCTGTTCCACACATTAAGAAAATACGTTTTTTATTGTTTTTGTTAATTGCGTCGTCGTAGCTCATGACAGTATGTTGAACGGATTTTGGATCCTTGAATTGAGTGTGTCGTGTGTGTTTTAGTGACGGTTTTGAATTACAGATTAATATACTACGCATGCATTTACGAAATAAATAACGGCAACAGTGTGTGTCGTAACCAATTAGAGTCGATGAAGAAAAAACCGTGTCATAAAACGTTAACTCGCAGGTATTTGTGACTAATATTACTATTGAGTATGGCATATAGACAGCGCCCGTTTATGTATTGAGTAGACGTTGCAGATAACATTTATTGGAGCAGTACAATGTAAATGTAAACATTGTACGAGCCTACGTAAATAAATGCACGTGGCAATGTTTATGTTTACATGCAGCGGAAAGATATAAATTGGCGGAAAATAGAAAAATTCAGGGCTTTTTTGAGTGCTCACTTTATCCCGAATCACCTATAACATATTAAATCAGAAATAATTGATCTGAAAGTCATTGCAATAATGAATTTTAAGACGTGTTTTACAGAAGTTAGTTTTCAAAAATTCATTAACATCTCCAATTCTATGTTATGCAAAAATTTATTAATATACAAAAATGTATCCTTTTACAATTACAAATGTGTCTTGTAGTAGCTCATAGCATTTAGGTAGTATCCATATGATTTATCTTGTTTCTGCAAGTTAACTACTTTTTAATGACTTTTCTTCCACAGAACAGGTTAAACCTCGTGAAGATGATAAGCCATGACAAATGATAATTTTTAGATCTTGCCGAACGTTTCCTGTAACCGATAACTGTGATAAGCGAGTTTCCGCTAAGTCAGGTGCCCAATTCTTTAAATGGGGCGAAATAATTTCATTGTGAATTTGCCCAAACTCTTGTAATTGATTTCCTTCTGCTTTTCTTCATGAAAATTACTTCGAATTGAAATAATTGCATAAAAAAAATCTAAAATGTTCTTGAGGGGGTAAGATGAGATTCCGCAACGCATTGAAGCCGGCAGTCACGACACTTTTGACGTGAGTTGAGATAACGTATTTCTAATTAAACACCACATATTTAAATGAATATTTTATACAATTATGTGCATTGTGTCGAATAAAAAAGGCGTTGTTACCATAGTTTTAAATTAATTAATTTATAAACAGTACGTATAGCCTGAGGCCAGTTTACAGCATATCGAGTACAATTATTAATGACAAGTACATTGTTTGCAAAGCATTCTATCTATCATATCTTGACATAAACTATAAATTCACGACTAACCAATACGCAACACAGATATCGTCTAACTATTCACTCGCATAAGGAATGAAGTACAGGAAAATAAAATTCAGTAAAAAAAGAGCATGAAAATACAATTGAATCTGTTAAAATAAATGTTACATAAAACATTTAACATAAATAATACTGTTTATGTGTAAGCATGTAAATAAACAGTCATACGATTGTTACTGATTTCCCTGCATTAGCAAATAATGCTTAAGTTTAATTCTGAAAATCTCGTCTTTACAACATTTTAAATCGTTTGGCGGAGCATTCCTTTGCTGTAGGAGTAACAGTTGAATGGTTTTTGGTAGCTGAGTTATTTATCGGGGAATTTGTAAGTTTGATTTATGCCTGGTACTTGTTAATTTTATTGAAGAGATATATGGGTGCCTTATTTGTGAGTATTGTACTTTGTTGACAAAAATTTAATTAAAAATGTATGTTCCATACCAAGCCAGTTCATATTTGTTAAACACGCATTGAGATAGATGGTCTCACATTTTTAGATTGTAAGATAATAAGATTAATTCTGAGCTTCTGTATTCGGTATTTTCTCTTATTGTCGCGGGAATCAAATAATCAGACACAGTTAATAAAATATGATGGCATGGCACAAGGGAGTAACGTTATCAAGACGCAACCATTTACGTTTACCGCAATAAGTAGAAAGATAAGTGATCGCGGGTCTTAAGATTAAATATAGTTCGTATGCGAATGTTTATATTCTCTGTAAATTTCATGCCAAATTTTAGGTTAAGTTTGTGTATGCCATATCACAGTAATTTATAATAGTAAATACAAGTAACTGGATCAAGTAAACTTTTGCACGTGTAGAGAGAAAGTTTATGATCCTGCGAATGTTATGTAGTACAGAGAATGATTTCTTTCATATGCTGGTACCATGACGCGACTAGGAAAGATTATTATTTAAAATAACACCCTTGCTTAAGAATCATTTTAAGTCTACTTTTAAAAGTAAAAAGTAGACTTAAGAGATCACCTTCCCGCTTTTTTATCCACTGTGTATCTGCGTGTGTGTATATGTGTGTCCTTAAAATCTTTTGAACCCGCGGACCGAATTTCACCAAATGTTGTACTCATATATTACTTAGTAACCTGACTTGACCTTTATGTATTTTGTTTATGTCTTGTTCATATTTTTAAATGGCAGCCATTTTAACATTATTCGATCCCACTAGATAGCCAAGGAACCGTAGTTTAAAATTTCATCAAATTAGGTCCACATAAAGAACCAATTAAGATGCTCTAACTGTTGTGTATTTAGTTAACTTAGTATGCATAGTTTCATAATAGTGGTAATTTTTATATTTTTAGTGCAGTATGACATATCTGGGGAAAATATTTTTCCGATTAATTTTTATATCAATACACGTATACTGCTTGGTAATTTGACTTGACTTTTTTGCATTTCGTTTATTCCATTTTCATAATTTCACAACAGCGTCCATTTTCCTATTTTAAACATAATATGACATTTAAGAAGACATATATTCCAAATTTCATCAAACTTAGTACACATTTATTACTGAGTAAGCTGCCGTCCCTTTATACAAGCTTTTATTTAACCTGTAATTTTCGAGTGTTTGTTCGGGTTAAATCATGCAACTGAATTTTAAAGCAGATACTGTATCATCAACCAATTGAGCTGCATTTTTGCATACACGTTTAGTTTTGATGACAATGCATGGTTAGCTAGTGACGTCATTCTAAATCCAATATGGCGTATCGCCCAAAATGGCGGACTTGTTATTTTTATGTACTCCTAAGATATGGGTATCAAATGAATGGGTTTGCTGAGAATAATACGAATATAATGACATCCACGTCCAGTTCTTCGAGGAGATGGTGTAAGGGAGACCGGGGCACAGTGGGCTCAAATTCATTTCAATTTTTTTGCAATTGTAAAAACTATTATGTAAGTTCGAAACAAGTGACTAAACAACTGTAGAGATGTAAGGTACTTTTATAATTTTTATTACAACATGCAGACCAAATGCTTGTGTACAAACTCTGATAAATCCACGCAATGTCACTTGTGCTCACTGTGCCCCATGCTGGGGTACAGTGAGCAACAGCAGGGCGCACAGTGAGCACACTCGTAGAAGATACTTTATACATACATAGTAACATGTAAAATATATATTTTTTTAAATATTGTAATGATACAGTGAAACAGGAAAGGCCAATAGGGGTTACATCACTGTGTGCTTCCAATAGCGCGTGTCTGTGGTAACTTGCACACAAAATCACTCAAATTTACGTGACTTCTTTCTGGATTTTCAGGCATGAAGACATTATTGTCACTTTTACGTGATTTCTTCATGTGCGGTACCACTGCAGTTTCTTTGACATTGTCAACAGAGTTTATTTTGGCTACAAAATGACGAAACGGGATCCCCTTTTGCAAAGTTGTAACTTTTACCACTATGGAGTCATCTTCCTTGGGGTCTTCTGAAAGCATTGCAAGTATATCTTAATAATCATAATTTTCTTCAAGATTGTCACTGGATTCATTAAGAGTTAGTGGACCGTAGCTTTTTTTTTACGTTTGAGGCACGGAAACGGGGTTGGCGATAAGTCGAATATAACCCGTGCGTCAAACACCTCATCGCCTCTAGGCGCAGAGTACTAAACTAGCGTGCAGTGTTTACGTAGTAACTGTTTTTCAACGGGACTTTAAGCGATGACCCTGTAATTTTATTTGTGGAAATTATGAGGCAAAGTCCAATGCAGGTTTCTATGATTTTGTTTTACGATTACGGTTGATATTTTCTCAGCTACAGCAATGTGAAAAAGTCAGTTTTAGCACTTTTGAGGAGCTTGATAATCACGGTTTTAACTATCGGACTGCATTTTTCAAATCATAGGGACTTAATTTGATGTGTGTTTTCCTTTCGTAGATAAACACGTTAGAAACCTTTTTAGTAACTATACATGAAAAATGACTTCCCGTACTATGCTACAGCACGTCTCACGCGCCAGGTCCACTAACTCTTTAAGTTCTATGTGTGTTTCTTCATCTGACTCAGAATCACTTTCCACTGCCAGACGCTTTTTGGCTCTGACAGTTATCTTAGCTGAGTTTGATCTTTTTACTGTTGGCTTGAATTTCTTGTTACGATCAGCAATCAGTTCATCTTTTTCTGGGGTGTCAGTCAAGATCCGTGTTTTTCCTCTTTTCCTTCCAGTTGTTGACGTCTTTCTTTGTGGTGCCTTTGGGAGTGGACATATGACTTGAGGTGTGACAGACAAGCATGAAGGTGGATTGACATCTGTTCTACATGAAGGCATATCTGTTGTAGCACTTCCTTGAGGTTGTCTATAGTCATTAGCTGTTTGCAACAAACATATCTTATCAATAGTAGCATAATGACTTCCTTGTCCATTTTCCTCGGGCTGGTCACGATATGTTACAAAAGCAGGCACAAAATCTTGTTCTTGGAAAATGTCTGTATTAAGTGGATATACGCCTGTGCATTGAATCCTGATGCAATGTTAGACACTGTGAATGCCAACGGGTATGCTCTCCATACCAGTTCTAAAACCTGTTGGACTATGATTGTCTTACCAGGATTCATTGTCATGAAATTGTCACAGGCATTATTGTAGAACCTCTTAAAAGGACCGTTCACAGTTCTGTCGAGAGTTTGGAGCTTGTAGCTGCAGTGAGGTGGAAGTGTCAGAATTGTTACTCAATTTTGCTTTGCAAGCTCGATAGCATCAATGTTGAGGTGGCTGCCATGATTATCATAAATCAATAGCACTGAGCTATCTTGGTATGCACGTGAATGTTTAATAAGATGTTTCATGTAAAGCACAAAACTTTCCTCTGTCATCCACCCTGACTTGTGGGCTAACCCTAATGTTTGTGCTGGCGAACTTGTGGGAATATTGACGGAGGTGGAATAGAATTTCCCAGCGCATTTATACAAGCAACAAGTGTAATAAGTTGGCCACGTTCAGCAGATGTACTACGCCCTACTTGCTTCTGTCCTTTTGGGGCAATTACCTAATTAGGTGTTTGCACAGTCGTCCCTCCAGACTAGTCCAGGTTGTAAACAGGATCAGGTCCAAATAGATGGCGTTTCAGAATCTCGACAAGTTTCGCAAGAAACATTTCCACTATGTGTCTATTGAAGCTGGTAGCTCTTGATAAGGATGTAGACTGTGGCTTCCTCAAACTAAGGGAATTTTGTCTTTCAAAAAATCCTTGACACCAGTCCACTCCCGCTTGTTTGTTTTGTTCCCAACTTTCAGACATCCTCATATTATTGCGAACTGCAGTCTCATATGCCAACTGAGCGAACTGTGTCATTCTGATACCATACAGCATGTTTGCACATGCATGAGCATAATCTACTAACATTTGTTCTTGCTCAAATGTAAAAGCCTGTCTTGAGTTATACTTTGGCAAAAATCGAATGTCTTCAAGAGTAGGTGCTGACTTTGCTTTTTCGACATATCTGCAAAATTAATATTTTTTAATTACAAATTTATACCTAACATGGGTCATGATCCAATAGACATTATTACTTATAAAAATAATTACATAACCTGATACACAACAGAACAGCATTGTTAGCAACTTTAACATTTTTTTGTCTGACAAAAGAAGGAACAAATGCCATAACCAAATTAAGCAAATTAATTAATAAATAACACACCTATGGTAAACACATTCTGTAATTATGTAACCTTACTTAATAAGGTAAATTACAAATTATGAAAAACTATGATAAAAACCAATTGTAACATGACCTTATTTTCGTAGTTACAAGTATGTTGAAGACGGCATGAGTTAACTCACCTTGCAAGTGTTTGCCTAGGAATTTCATAATCCTTAGATGCTGCAAGTACAGAATAACCATTTTCTGTAAATTGCTCATACAGATTCTTTCATGTTTTCATCAGTTGTACCAATGTTTGGTTTTCTTTTCCTGTTACGAAACATTTTCCCAGAGAAAAGTCTTAGCCACAGGTTTACTATATAAGCTAAAATGTTGGGGCACAGTCCTAAAAACATTTGTCCTAAATCAAACCCAGTTACTCTCGGACGCAAGTCTAACGCTTTATGTATGCGCTGCTAGGCTGTGTTTGTATTACTGAACTGCAGTTAACAAACATATGTTGTTTAGTAGCAGGAGTGATAATACAACGGATAGATCAAACTTACTCGTTTAATTGTTTTTTATTTAACCATTTATTAAAAACTGAACGCAGTTTTGTTACATTTAAGTATCATCTAAAGCGAGTGTTTATTGACACAGCAAACTTAATTTTATGCGCTACATGACAAATATTTTGTAATAATTTAATATATTGTATTCGTAGATTCGTTAAGTGAATAACTATTGTAAAAATTAAACGCAAATATATCTGGCGGAAGTTTTCCTTGCGATCAGGGTAGAAAACTATATTATTTGCCAAACTCCGTAATAAAGCAGGAGGCACGAGTGTGTCTACACCCGGGAAAATTTTAATTAAAATGTGAAAATTTGTGTTATTTAAGCAGTTTTAGTATCTTAATAAAGTATATACCACTTCGACAAATATGAAAAAAAAAATGACAATTTGTTTACGTGAAGAATTTAACGAGTTACAATTTTAATTAGAATAAAGTTTTCAAAGGACTTTGAAGTACGTATATATTTCTCCTTCAACAATCGTAACTAAACAAACCAAAACGTACTATTGTCTAGCAGTGCTGTTACATCGTAATGCTACAGTATATGTTTTGTAGTTTGGTGTTGGAAGTGGTATAATTTAATGTAACTATAATATTATTTGGACTTCGTTTACAGCTTAAGGTAATAGCAAGAAAACAAATAAAGACAAAAAAGTGTCTGCCGTTTTTAAACGCTTCATATGAAATAAATCAACTATAAGTGTTCTAGTCAAAGCATTGCCTTAATCATAGTATTTCAAATTGTAAATTATTGTTTTTTTTTTTTGTAAAGATTGGAATAATTTGAGTAAATTCCAGAAATCATTAAAGCCGTGACGTAGATTTGATTAGTTTTGTGTAGAATCATGTTCGAATTTTAAACATTTCTGTAATAAATGTGAAGGATAATTTCCAAGTATTTTGATTTTAATTTGTAATATATTACCTCATTACAGTTTCGGTTACTACATCTAGAATTTGCATTCTATAGTTAGCATCCTACCACTCTGGAACTTAGCCGACGTACGCCTCCAGTCGTACATGTGACAATATACAGAACACAGTATAAAGGTGACAATATAGGCTACATGTGAAAATATACAGGTGACAATAAAAACAGTTACATTAAACATGACAATATACAGGTGACAATATACATATGGTAATGTGCAGGTGACAGTATACAAGTGACAATATACATGTGACAATACACAGGTGACAATATACAAGTGACGATATACATGTGACAAAATGCACGTGACAATGTACAGGTGACAATATACAAGTGGCAATCTACATGGGACAATATACAGGTGACACATACAGGTGACAATATACAGATGTCAATATACAACAATATACATATGACAATATACAGATGACAATATACAGATGACAATATACAGATGACAATATACAGGTGACAATATACATGAAACGATAAACAGATCACAATATACATGACAATATACAGTTGACAATATACAGGTGACTATAAACAAGTGACAATGTACAAGTGACAATATACAGGTGATGATTTAGGAGTGACAATATAACATTACAATATGCAGGTAACAAAATACAGGTGGCAATTTACAGGAAAAAATATACAGGTAACAATGTACAGATAACAGTGTATAGGCGATAATATACAGGTGACAATATACAGGTAACAATATAAAAGTGACAATATACATGACGATATACAGGTGACAATATACAAGTTGTAATATACAGGTGACAGAATACAGGTAACAATATACAAGTGGCAATATACAGGTGACAATATACAGGTAACAATAAACAAGGGTGCAATATACAGGTGACAATATACAAGTGGCAATATACGGGTGACAATATGCATGACGATATACAGGTGACAATATACAGGTGACAATATACAGTTAACAATATACATGTAACACTACACAGGTGACAATATGCAGGTAACAATTAACAAGGGCGCAATATACGGGTGACAATATATAAGTAGCAATACACGGGTGACAATATGCATGACGATATACAGGTGACAATATACAGGTGACAATATACAACTGACAATATAAATGATAGTATACAGGAGACAATGCACATGTGACATGTATGTTGTGTGAATGTGCGGGAAACTCGCTCACTATCTGCGGCGACACCAGCAATTGGTTGAGGGCTTTGTTCTACAAAACATACACAAATATAAACCTTGTACTAATATACTTACTTACCCGATGCATCAGGGGCTATTATAGATTACTGGATAATGTGGATAGCACGAAACCCCAAATTATAACAGCAAATACTTAAATATTCTAATCTTCTTGCATCACTGAGGTAGAGCTAATCATACGGTTGAACGAGACTGCATCAATAGTTTTAAGGACAGAGGTGGATTTAAACTGACTTAATTAACTTAAAACTCTGTACTTTTAGAAACAACAAATTAATTATACCATTTCTCTATTTATACTGGCTGACCTTCGTTTTCAAAAAAAAAAAATTTCTTATGACTATTGAAGAGGGAGCTGATACCTAAATTGAAATAAAGGAGACGGATAAAGAATTCGGTTCAAACACTTCATTTAAAAGACACATACTTTAGCAAATTAATTACATTAATGTTCACGACAACCGACTCTTAACCAAACTTCGCATAGTTATTCAAACAAGAAAATTCAAACTAACGACTCGTATCCAACTACGATAGGATCTGACGTACTTATAAAAATAAAACACCTGATAAGAAAAACAACTAATTTCAATTAATAACTTTAAAACACTAGTCGGTCTCGCTCCGACTAACGCCCCGGAAATACTTCTGTTAACTGTTTTGCAATTCTCTCGATTCTCTTGAAACAAACCATTAATAACTTGTTTTCCAGCTAAAGCGTCTCAAAACACACACAAGTATCTTTCTTAGGGCTTCCCGGATCTTTCAGAAGTCACAGCCTCTACAACTACTAAATAATTACCTTATTTATGTTCAGGGTTCCGATCGATTTCAAATTTACCCACAACATTAGTCTACCCGAACTTACTCCAATAATAGAACAAAACTATACGTTAGGGGCGTGTGTGGAGATGTGGTTCACTACATACATATGTTAAACTAAATGACTATTCTCATTCTAAGTCGCTCCATGTCGGACGGTTTCACAGGCTCCTCCGGCAGCCTCTCGAAGATAGACACAAGACTTACGTCCGATCAACTCGAGCTCATCGCACCGAAGACCCCGACGACCGAGACGCCACCGCGCGCCCCATGCCGCCCCCGTCATCGTCAGCAAACGGCGACAAATCCGCGCGCGTCGCGCGCTCATCCCGCTAACGCACGTCATCTTAACCCACGCTCTAAACTACAGCCAAGCAACTCTCCCCTCCTGCTGGCAGCGTGCTACGCAGTAAGCAGAAGAAAGAAACTTCTCCGTAAAGAACGCCAGCCCAAGCACGTCCCGGTATTATACTGCAGCAGATACCATCCCAGCAGACTCCTACGCTGCAAGGCACATACAAATATAGCAAGGTAGCGCTGCCAAGAGCCGACCCGCATAGCACAATACAGCACGGCCAGGCACAGGGTTCATCATGATCCCAAAGGGAATAACGTCACGTTGCCATAAGGGCCTAATCATAAAAATACAAGTAAAATTGTTAACCTACCAAATTCCGATTTCGGTAAACAATTTCTAAAGTTTCAACAACAAAAAAGGAAGAAGGAAATCTGAACCGCTAAATAAAAAGAAAAAAACTAATAAACTTCACACCCTCAACATTATTAACTACCTTCTTAAACTCGTCAAAATCATTATAAATTCTACCAAAAAAAAAAAAGAATTAAATAAAATATTTAAAATGTATTAAGGCTCGGTTTCAGTCGCCATATTTTATTTTATAATTTTTGTTTGTAAATCTGAGAAAAAATTTTAAATCGGCGACTATCACGCAAATTCTATTTGCTTTGTGTTACAGTACAATCGGGGCAATAGAGCTAGTAATATGTAGTTTCGTCGCAATTTTTCGGACAAATTATGTGTATAAAATTTTCGATACAGATTGCGACGTAATTGTAAGTCAACAGCTAAATCTCAAAGTCAGCACTGTAGCGAAATATAAATAAAAATTGAGGTATAGTCGCATATTTTAAACTTTTCGTCTTAGAATTCCATAAAACGGAAATAATAAAACTCAATACAGCTGCTGAAACCGAGCCTTAAGTAATAACCAAAATCTCCTAAAAATTCTTTTGACAACAAAATATTCTCAGTAAAAATGTACAGGCGACAATATACTTGAAAATGTACAGGTGACAATACACAGGTGACTATTTATATGTAATAATATACACTGTAAAAAATGTCTAAAAATACACGTATAAATACCTGGCAGTTTTACATTTTTGTACGTGTAATTACGGAATACAATGACAGTAAGAGTAATTATACACAATTGTTTTTGCTGATCCAAAATATGTACAGATCTTTGATTAATAAACACAAATGTATACACAAATTTACTAGAAAGTTGACGTAAAATTACATTTTTGAATGTACGTGTATAATTACAGTCACATGTTGTAATATTACACGTAATTTTGTGTTTTATAACCGCACTGTCTACACAGATTCAAATGTAAAAATGCTTGTTTCACAGTGCAGTTTTTAAACGGCAAAATTCTTATAAATTTACTCGAGCAATTTGCGTACGTATAGTATCATATCAAATAAACGATTTAAGCGTATTTTTAAACAGAAAGCTTTAACAATTTTACCATCTCTGACATACATGATCACATATGTATAAAAGGTATTTACTAACACCTAAACTGATTACATTTTATTACGATGTGGTTTTCGCGTAGATTTACAGTTAAAATTGTGCAAACATGTTGCCGTGTCTGTGAACTCCAACTTTACTCCAGTTTTATTGTGTTCATCTCAAAAATATTTTTGCAAAACGAAGTTGAAAAAAAAAATAAACTTATTTGAAATACATATTTTCAATACGTCGCCCAATTATGAGGTCGTGCTACATATTAGTTGTACAATTCAGCAAAAATACGCGTGGTAAGAAAGAGGAAAAGGTTTTCCCTTGCGCATTTGGAACAGCTTGCTAAAATAATCTCAATAAATGCCAAAATATAACTAATTGAGATGGCTATTTAGACTGGAATGAATGGTTGCCATATCGAAAACCACATCGTTAACAACCATCGGTGGCCTCGTGGTTACGGTCGTTGATTGCTTACTGCTACGTCGTGCGTTCGAATCCTGGCAGGTTCAGAAATTTTCGATAGTTGGAAACTTTCGTATGTTTCTAGAGATATTTTGCAATAAATCAGCAAACATTAAGGTTCCAGAAAAAAGTATTTTTGCACCGGGTTGCCAGTTAATATCAAATTTACTGTATTTTGTTGCTATTTATTTCCAATTTCATTTAAGTTTTTTTTTCCTTTGAAGTACCGATTATTTTACACATCATCGTGTTAAAATACATGTACCGCAGCAGTGTTATTATACATGCATTATATTGTAATTTTACCGTTATGTACTGTAAAAAGATACGGACATAAGTCGTGTAAAATTACACGAACGTGTGTGGAGATTGTGCTGCCACGTACATTCGTGTAAAATTACCCAAAAAAAATTTTACAGAATACCATATGATGGTGACAATATGATGGTAACAATCTACAGGTGACTTTATACCGGTGACAAGATACAGGTGACAATATACAGATGACTACATATGGGTGACAATATACAGATGATAATATACAGGTTACAACACACATGCGTCAATATACGTATGATAATATACTGGTGACAATATATAGATGACGATATACAGGTGACAATATACATATGCCAATAAACAGGTGAAAATAAACAGGTGCAATATATATGTGATAATATACAGATGACAATATACTGATGCTGCAGTATTGCATGTCAATATACTGAGGGAACAATACTTACGTCTAGTGTAAATGGAAAAGCTGGACATAAGTATGAAAATGTAGTGATGCACAGTTCGCCGTACATGACGCACAGTACATGAGCGTGTGCTGGGTCAGGCCATTTTAAAATGCCATCACGGCTGTTATTGCCGCTACATGACGAGATGTATTTCATTGGACGATACGCATTGTGTGACGTAGCATTCCTCAGTAACATGATCCCGCCCACACGCTACGCACTGTGAGAACTGTGCAGATATAGTGCATCTTCTGACCCATGTTCGTACGAAATTTCTTGTTCTTCTCGCGGAGGATTGCTCACTACTAGTAACTGGTACGCACGTACAGTGAATCTTAGGTTGTAAGATCGGCCGAGGTCAATTTGAGGAAGGGATTAAGCAGGATCACTATTAAATCTTATGAATCATGACGTGTAGTTAAAAGTTGGTTCATGGATAGAAAATATGTTACAAGACGAACCGATTCGCAACACAATTTATTAGGTCGTTTGTGAGTGAGTGAGATATTTTGGTCAAGGCTTAACATCGAAGTCTTTAGCGCTGGTGAGGGATGACATGAGGTGAGTATGGAGCAGCACCGGAATTATTGGGCGGGGAAAACTGGAGATCCTCTAGAAAACCCGCTGACCAACGGCATCGTCCGGTACGATTCTAACATGCGAAAATCCGCAGTTCGTTTGTGGTAGTTGTGTTCGCTGTAACTTCAGAAATAGGGAAAATTTATATTTTTTCTTAAGAACTGTGAGAATAGACCAATAACAGCAATCTTACAATTAAGTGAACACGACGAACATTTAAATAAAACACTTTGTCATGTTTTATGATCCTGTTTACCAGAAATTATTATAATTCCCAACTAAAACAGTATTTTATTTTTAGTTTAACGACTTAATTGCTGTAAGAAAATAGTTTAAAAGCAAGTTTAGCTCACAAACAGCTTGTAGTACGAGCTTATTGTTTCATATACTTAAAATGTATTTAAATGTATTCACAAATTAAAAACTATTTAATAGAAACTGTTGCTAATAAAACAGGAATCTAATAGAAATTCTGTTGCAGTAATATATACAGGAGCCTGTAATATTAACATAAGTATTTTGATTGATACATTCTTCGAAATTTTTGGTGGTTCAATGGTAAAGTTTTAGTCTGCTGACTCCAAGAGTTATGGTTAAAATCTCACATGGAAAAATATTTGCAGTTGTTTAAACGAGTTTATCTTTATTTGTACATTATAAATAAGTACCGTAAGCTACCATATATGCAAAAAAATAAATTTTTGTAATGACCCAGTCACCCCACGTGTCATGTGACCCCTCTTACTGCACATTTTTCTTATGATTATATGCGCAGTCTCCATGTATTGTGATAACCGAAAACGAGAGAATTGTTTAGACCAGATTTCTCATGTGATGTACATGGAAACTGGTGAGATTTTATTTCTAGAATTTTAATTCATTGCCTCGGGATTTCTACCATTCATTGACGGTATGCATAACATTCGGTAATAAATCATGAAAAAAATAAATTATTGCGGCATCTTCAGTAAATTCGTTTGAATTAGAATATCAGAAATGTCGGGACTTGTAATTGGCTGGAATTATATATCAACATATATATTGTGAACCAGTTTTACTGAAGACACTTTACCGTGTGAGTGATTGGCACTTAATTCTTAATTATTCCATTTTTAACTGAGCGCTCAGCTTTATACTGGGGAGTGCGGTTGCCAGCAAGTCAGGTAGCTGGTAGACACATCTTCACCCCTTACATGTCCCTCTTCACTGACAGCGTGCACTATTACGCCTTTTTCCACGATTTCTACAAAAATATTTTCAAGCAAACAAAGGTTCTTCGCTAGTACATACCATAGCTTGCGTTTTTAAGCAGAAGGTGTATTCACACATGCAGCTACGCTAGTTGGGTTGCGCTGTGCTGGTTTGCTACGTGTTTTCTGTTACGTTTCACAAAGACATACTATGGCTCCGCTTCCCTTTGTCAACAAGCTGTGGCACGCACAAGGAAAGAAGGCACACAAAAACAAATGCCCTGTATTGTCGTAAACATTAGACCTGATCATTCCGACCTGTGATAAGTTTTACATTTCCTCCCGCTGAATGGTTGTGAGTTATTTAATTCCTTCGAAAATATGTCTTGCCAATATAAATATTTCTATAATTAAAATTATGAAAACTTTTAACCATCGTTGTTCACTATAAGAGAAGTTTTACCAAAGAACATGAAGGACAAGCAGTGTCGCATTTTGATAATGCAAATTATTCATAAATATAATTCGAATAGTTATTTTATCACTGAAAATACCACGCAAATTAGGCTGGAACAATTTATTTGTATGTTAGATAAATATAAATACAAAACATTTGCAATTATTTCTTAATATAAAACGCTACAATACGAATTATGTAGTTATTATAACACGTACAACATAAATTTACTCTTTAAAATGTTTGTGTAACTTTACAGAGCAGCAGTGTTTCCACCAACGTATGTGTATTTCAACACTAACATGGTTTTTGTAGTTTTAGAATTCGTCACAGTAAATATACTAGTCATATTTGTAAAATAAAATAGCCACTGAATCACTGTTTGTAAAATGGTGCTTGTACCGAAATACACATACCATCTGACAAAAACATATGGTCACTGTTGTGACAATTTTACAATGCTCGTTAGTGTTAATGTATTGTACACTACCAAATGAAAAAATTTTGTACATTGACGCCTCAGACGTGATGCAATGTGCATTCCAATTTTAAGAAGATGACACTTTGTAAATTAGTAAGTTGAAAAGATCAAAGGTTGCATGTCTTTAGGGATAACTAATTGTAAGTGAAATAAAATGTATAATTTTGTTCGTTTTTTAGGGAACTCATACAAAAAAGTTGATCAAGTTTCGTAGTCTTGCTAGAAGTAATTGGTTTAAAAAAAATACTCGAAAAATATTCACACTGCTGATTACTTTCCCAATGCGTATTAACGAGAGATACTGTCTAAATTCACACATCAAAAATGTACTGATTTTCAAAAGTAGTACATATAAGTAGTGAAATTTATTAGTACAGAAACTTGAAAAGTTAAAAATAATGTATTTATAAACAAGCAGCATAGAGTTACGTTTGCTCCATTTTCAATATTTTAAATTAACAACGCTTGAACCCTTCCTAAAACCTGTTAGAAATATTTGTATAGGTAATCCCAAATTCAGTGAAACAAATATTATGGGAGGTTTGCCTGCAAGTGTGACGGTTGTATCTCATTAAGAAAACGCAAAATTTTACAGTTGTGTTTGATATTAATTTGACAACAAAAATTTTTCTCAATAGTTGCAGTGGTGGAGCAGAGGTAAAAAAAAAACTCACCTTGCCATCGGGAGGATTCAGGTTCGGTCTCCGGCTCTGGCCATTCTGGTTTCGGTTTTCCACGGTTTTCCGAAATCACTCTAAGCAAATGCTGAGATGGCTCCATAAACTGTTCCTGGTCGACTTCCAACCCCTCCCCCCTCCCGTGTACCTCTTACCAAAAACTTGTGCTGTCGAGAACATGCAAACCGTCAAAATAGATTTTAAAATATTAAAATTAATTTATGTGTTTTCAGCAAATGTGGAAAATCCCCCAACATCCCGCCCACATCCCTGTTATTTATATTTCGTTTCGAAAGAAATTCTCTACCTACCTACGTACATTTGGACATCAATATTGTTTGTGGGCCCGTTGTGTAGGCCTTTTCGAGGACTGCCTGAGATAAAGTCTTTGTGTGGACCTAATTATATAATCAAGGGAACATTTTTCTCAAACGAGCACACATTGTAGTAATGATAATAAATATATTTACAGCAACAAGCAAGAAACTAACAGAAATTGTCTGATCATACCATTGTTACCGATTTCTGGGGGAAGGGGGGGGGAATTTTCTCACACAAGCACATATTGTAACTATGATACCTATATAAGTTCATAGAAACAAGCAAGAAACGAACAGAAATCTAAATATACACCCTACGAAGAAAATATAGGAAAAAAGTCAAATTATTTTTCTTAATGCTATTGATAAATTGATAAGAAAAATCCGAATATTCCATTAATTGCTGATGTGTTGCTTGTTACTCCCATCATAAAAAAATAAAAGGCGTGGGTTTTAGCCTACGATTTTGTTCACTGAGAAGTCTTCTGGTCGGAACTGTTAGACCATTAGAGCAAAACTTAAGACGTAATTAAAATTTTCAATGTTGTTTATATATGTTTCTTCATTTAAACATTCCCAGGGCCAATTGTTGTTTATTACACATTTAGTTAACTCTAAGGAAAGTAAGTGACATTCGTTCTGAAATAAATGTTACACTAAGAGGACTCTCGTAAATACAAATTTATTTTCTTTTCTAACGAAAAGTTAAAACTTTAAGAGAATAAAGTAACGAATAGCAAATCACAAAAAACTGTAATTATTTTCACGATATTTCTGGCTCTGTTATTTAAGTATCGCTTCAAATTTTTTCCTGTGCTACTCAGCTTAAATAATTCTGATGCTGAATATAAAAACTAAATAAAAACTGCTGTCCTTCAATTTGCAGGTGGTCGTCAGGCACATATGATAATGAAAGTTCTAAGACAGAAGATAGTTTTGTGAATATGAGGTAAGTGTCTCTGATTTGTAAAATATAATCAACACAAACTTTATACAATGTTTTTTTGTGTATTAATTAGTTTTTAATACTTTGTAACAAATAATTGTTTAAGAATATTTTCATTATTTTTAGGATTACATCTCTGTGGACATTAAAGCAAAAATTCAACTAACACGTTAAATCTTAAATAGGTTGTAACGAAATCAGAAATTCGAAATAATTGCCACATTAAGTTGTTATTATCGCAGTCTCTTCTAGCCGTTTCGATACCAGTTTTCAATCTAGATAAACTTATTGTATTAAGACGCGCATCTGCAATTATTTTTAATTATGTAATTTTTTTGGTCAATTCGTTTGAATGAAAAAAAAATTATTTTAGACTACGGCATAAAATTAAGTATGAAATGTCCTTAAGCAATTATTTTATAGGGAGAGGGATGCAAGATGCTCAAATCAAAAAATCAAACTATTCTATTATTGCTGTTTTTCAATGAACGCAATCGAAATGTTCTGCTATTTCTATAAAAAAATTCTGCTGTATTGCCCACATATGACAATTTGAAGCTCCATTTTTTTTTTTTTGAGAAAACATCCACGTAAACCACGAAAGACACGTTTCTGTCGTAGATCGATTGTTCTGTCTCAATTCTATATATGCATATACATTTTATTTTACAGTCCATCTCTATTAAGGATTATTTATTTTAAAATTTTAGTGGCCTATATTTTCAAAGCAGTTTTCATGTAAAACCCGTTTTGTCTCTGGTACATTTGACACAAGTGCTCTCGGCTGACCGTCAGATTGTGCAATGTATTAGTCTATCTTACATAAGATTTACATTATATGACCAGCCTAAAGTTCTTCATGTGTGTAAATTTCTACGGGGAAAAAATTCATTTTAATACACTGCACAGTTAACCAGTAATTTTAATTTGTTTGTGCAGAAAACACCTTTTATAGAGGAACACATTGCTTTATCCATCGAAACAGCTGTAACAATTATGCCAACACAAATGTCAAAAACATTAAACTAAATCATGAGACCTCGTATACCACATCCTCTTAACTATTTTCAATTATATGCCTATTTGTTTAAAAGTAATTGACTTTGTCTTTAGAAAATATTGTATTTAGTTGTGCGGTGTATGTCATTTTGTACTTCGCTCTGTTCATTCAAAACAATGCTGCTGATACTATCTCATATTGAAAAGGATGGACACTCGCTCATTAATCAGTATTTTTAATTTCACTGACATAATTGTAAAAATGGCTTTATTGATACTTGCACTGCTGCATTACTGTAATTATCACTGGTAATATTTTTACGTGCAATAACACAAACTTGTAAAATAATTTTCTTTGCGTTTTCAGATCAGCAAACGAGACCACGTTTACTATTAACGGGAAGACATATACAGGTAAGAATATTGCTGAGTGCTATTTTTTTCTAGAGGATTAGTATGATAAGTTAGAAACAAGCTGGTTCTGATATATGAAAAGTAACAATATTTCAATGCTTTATATCTCTTTTCTTCATTCTTTATATTTCCCACTAAGTGAGGTGGCGCAACAGTAATACGCTAGAGTTGCAGTCTGGAGAACCTAGGTTTCATTCTAGGCTACGGTCATCCAGGTTTCCATTTTTCATGACCCATGTGTGTAGTATGTGGGGTGTGTGTAGTGTATGTGGTGTGTGTAGTATGTGTGGCGTGTATAGTATATGTGGTGTGTGTAGTGTTAGTGGTGTGTGTAGTATGTGTGGCGTGTATAGTAAGTGTGTCGTGTGTAGTATGTGTTGTATGGACAGTAAGGTATGTGTGGTAATTACAGATACTATGTGTGGTGTGGACATTATGTGTAGTGTGTGTAGTATGTATAGTGTGTGTAGTATGTATAGTGTGTGTAGTATGTATAGTGTGTGTAGTATGTGTGGTGTGTGTAGTATGTGTGGTGTGTGTAGTATGTGTGGTGTGTGTAGTATGTGTGGTGTGTGTAGTATGTGTGGTGTGTATAGTATGTGTGGTGTGTATAGTA
>PNEQ01063155.1:0-17577 GCA_003012365.1 Medauroidea extradentata
GATGCATTTATAAATGTCTGCTGAAAACATGAAAGTAAACATTGTGAACATGGTAACCCTTGATGGCCTTCGGCACATACTGTACACTGCTGTTTGATACACAATACACTTCGCACTAAATGATTTGGCATGCATACACACTGGGGTTGCGGAACGATTATGGGAGAGTTTGAGAATGCTTTTGGGTGGGTAGAAAAGGTCACACTTGCGCCGTTATGGGCTTAACCCATACGCTGGCCCTGCGGCCGGCGTCAAGCGACCCCTCCTGCGGAGACCATGACGGCGCTGCCAAGTCACCTCCACTCTTCGCTGACCTGCCCGGGTTGGAACTGGCACCTTTGTCCGCGGACAGACAGGACATGGACGTGGGGGCAACCCGACTCGCCTCCGTTGAGGTGGTGATGGCTCCTCTGTTGAGTCTGGTGTGGGTGGTGCAAGTGGTGGTTCTCTACACCGCTTGCGTCCCCGTGGTGGTCATGCTGTGTTGACAGCCAGTCTGCGTACTGCCTGTCGTGTGCGTCTTGGCATTGCATCGTGCTCTGTTGTGTGAGTCCCGGAGCGCGCACTGACACTGACTGCACTCTGCGGGCTTAATCCTCTGAAGTCTGACCCTTTGGTCGTGTTAGGGTGCCCTACTGGCGTGAACCCTAGAAATGCTGACGTGGTTAGGCTGATGTTGTTGCTCTCGGTGCACTGTGGTATGTGCCTTTGGGGTGTGGAGTGAATGTCAGGTTGGAAGCCCCTGAATGGAGTGGTTGCGTCACTGTTATTGTGGAATGAGTGTTGATTCACCTGACTATGAACACCCTCATCTACTGACTGCACTGACTGATTGAGTGTCTGCACTGACTAATTTACGGGCTGTTTGACTGGTGTTTGACATGGTTGTGTGGTTACACTTGTTGTGACGCCTTTTGCTATACTCGAGATCGTCCCTGTGTTTCTTTGCGATGCGTCGCTTACTGATGTTTACCAGGTATGTGTTCTCACTTAATTTCTTGGTTACCCTAACCGGTCCCAGCCATCTGGGTGCTAGGCTAGCGCTGAAGTTGGCTTTGGCTGCGGAGAGGGGGTTCTCTCAAACGTAAACCTGCATTCCTGCCTCTAACCTCTTGGGTGGATGCTTGCTGGTGGGTACCCATTTTTGTAGGTAGGTCCGTTGATGTTCGCGCGCCTCTGCATGGGTTTCTGCCTGGTGGTTGGCGATCCTTTCAGGCGTGAATGTCGGTTCTTCTCCTAGTCCTCCCGCTGCACGGAGTTCCCGCCCTTGTACCATCTCTGCGGGGGTTTTCCCTGTAAGGCATGAACAATGGCTAAACACTCTTGTTCGTTGACGTGGTATTTTCTCTCTGTCGTGCCAAACTTTGCACTGTGGTAGCTAAGTATGTACCTGTTTCCGGATGTGTCTGTCTGGTACAGTACGGAGCCTAACTCCCTCCTGACTTGCGTCGGTTTGTACTACTACTGGAAGTGCGGGATCAAATCGTACCAGATGTTTACAATTTCTGAACGCCTCCTTAATGTTATTGAATGCAGCCTCGGTTTCCGCGGCCCACACTAGTTTCTTGTTGCCTGACAAAACTGCTGTGATTGGCGCTGTGATTTGTGCAAAATTTGGAATGAATTCTCTGGGCCAATTAATTAAAGCAAAATACTTTCTGACTTGTTTCCGTGTCCGTGGTGTTGCTGCGTCCTGAATTTTGATGAGGTGTTCGGGGTCTGGTTCATGCCCATAGGGTGTGACGTAATGGCCTAAAAACCCTAGTTTTGTCATTCCTAGTTTGCATTTCCCTGTGCTGCACGTAAGTCTGTGTTGCTCTAAGCGCTCAAATATTAAGCTGATGTAGTGTAGGTGTTCGTCCCAATTGCGTGACCATACTAGTACGTCGTCTAGGTATGCTACTGTGAACTCATTTATGTAGCCATCTAACACTTTAACCATGAGTTTCTGGAAGGTAGCAGGTGCACATTTTAAACCAAAAGGCATAGCAACGAACTGAAATCTGCGTCCGTCAGGGGTGGTGAAGGCAGTCTTTTCCCTATCTTGCGGCCTGATTGGAATTTGCCAATACCCTGACTTCATGTCCAACGCCGAAAACACTGCAGCTGGCCCTGACGTGGCTAACGTGTCTTTGAGGTTAAGCACCGGTGGTGGTAAGTCAACAGTAACTCGGTTGAGTGGCCTAAAATCGACACAAAACCGCCATTCCCCGGTCTTCTTGGGTGCAAGGGTGATGCAAGAGTTGTACAAGCTGTTGATGGGCTCAATGACATGTTCACTCAACATTTCACGTACCTGTGTATTGATGACGTTGTGGAAGTAGATACCTGGGTCTCGTGGCTTGTCGTACACTGGCTCGTCATGGGTGGTCAGGATGGCGTGCTCTGCGGCTGTTGTGCGGTGCAATGGCCCCTCCTGGTTGAACACAGTGGCGTACTGCTGCAGCAGCTGTTGGACTGCGGCCTGGTGTTGTGGTGGCACCTCGTGGTCGAACTGCTCCAGCTCTACCGGTGGTACGGGAGCGGGTTGCGGTGCTCCGATGGTGTAGATGGTCCAGCGCCCTTTGGTCCCGATGTGTAACCGCCCCAGGTGTGGTTCGATCACAGCATGGTTGTCTCGTAGCCATGGCATCCCCAATATCAGTTCCTCGCACAAGTCCGGTACACACAACACTTTCGCCCTTGTCGACAGTTCCTGCACTCCTATGTTGACACTCGCAACACTAGTTGCCTGTCCGCCCTGTTTACGGGTTGCGAACTGTAGGTTACATGGTGGGTATCTTGTGGTGACATTGGACAGTAAACCACCGCGCACGAAGTTGTGGCTTGCAGTGTTGTCTACTAAGGCGGTGACTGTTCTCCCCTCCAACTCTACGCACACGCACATTGTTTACGCCCCTTCTTCCGTGACTCAGTACAGTTTGGCACCCGTGCTGGCTACATGTTGCGATGAGGTTGGCGTGGATGCCTGGTTGCCAACCTCCCTCTCTAGTTTCCCCGCTGGTGACGTGTGGGGTTTTTTGGGCACTCACTATGACAATGGAACATCCGGCCGGGGCAGTAGCGACATGGTTTACTCGGCCTCCGTGTGCCTTGCTCGTGTGGTTGTTGCGGTGTTACCAGTGGTTGTCGTGGTGGTGGTGGTGGTTGTTGTTGCCTCAGCGCAGTCGGTGGTGCGGGGGGTGGTCGAGTTTGTTGTTGCCCACTGCTTCCCTGCATCGTGTTCGACCGGTGTATGGTGTTTGTGTTGACATCTCGCTCGTACTCACGTGCCTCTCGGATGAAATGTTCAATGGCATGGTGTGAAATTACCCTTAGATATGGCCTAATGGTTGGTGATGCTAGCGTGACAACTTGCTCTACGGGTGTGCCTGGGTACACCATCTTGAACAATGCGTCCTTACGTTGCGTGAATTCCTCAGTTCCCTCCTTCTCCTTCTGCTGTTCGTGATACAAGTTAGCACTGTTCCGGATGTGATCGGTACTGGTCTCAAATTTGTTGCGTAATCGGGTGCAAAGTGCCTCCCACGTGACGTGATAATCACGAGCTAAATTCCACCACTGAGCTGCTGCTCTGCGAAGTCGGCTAGCTGTGACTTCCGTCCAATCGTCTGGGTGAACCCTGTGCATCCTGAGTTTACTCTCGCAAACTGACAGGAATGCTCGCGGGTCTCCCGCCTCGTTCCCTGCGAAAGTTGGTAGTAAAACTGCTCCATCTGGCCCACTTAGACCCTGCATAGAACACGCCATACCAGATTCGGACTGTTGCTCGACTTTACATGGAATGTTTACAGTGTTCGGTTTCTGTCCTAGGCTAGTCTGTCTACACATGTGACAATTGAAAATAGCGTCCCTATTAGTCCTGTACTCATCGTGACTCATGCACCGTGTGTGTACCCCACGCAAACACTCTTGACATTCTGCCCACTGCTTACCTTGACTATCGCACTTTTCTCGTGTGCATCACTGCATTGGTGATGTTGGCAGGTCCGTATTGTCCGGTATGCACTGACACAGGATCAGGTCCCAGGTGTTGTGGTCCAGCAGGTTGATATGCTTGGTGCGAGTGCACTTGCTGCATCTGTCCATGGGCGTATCACTGCAGGCTTGCTTCTTGTCGTCCATTGCGGTTGTCACGACTTCGTACCACGCGGTTGGTAGGCCCTGCTGAAGGGTGTCACGCACGTGCCCTTCCGCAGTACGTGTTGGTGTGACTGGAGCGTAGGACCGCGTGACGTCACTGTCCCAGCTTCCACAGCTCACGCTGGCGACATCCAGCATGCCCGATTTGCGCGCGAGCCGCGATGTTCGTCTTAACGTACCCTATGCACACGTTGCTGTCTATGCTTCTCTAGGCTTCCCTCAGGAAAGCTGCCTGCCATGGTATTGATGAGAACACACAAGCCCCACTTGGGAAAGCCACTTAACGCCTACCTCGGGTGGGATCGGGATAGCGAACTACGCTGTTGATGTGAGTGAAGGGCGCCAGCAATACTCCCCAGGTACTGCACTTCGAGACTCTTAGGCCTCAGGGTGTGGTTTGTTCAATGTGTTCGGTATCCCACCCGATGCGTTGAAGTGAGTGATTGAAAGCCACTTAACGTGCGGCGCGTTGATGTGCGTGATTAAGTGGTGAAAGCACTTGAATGGATTAACACATATGACACTGACTATACCAGAACTACACACTTACTGGATGTTGGCTCCCAGTACGCCTGATAACTTACGTTGCTTATACTGGCAATATTAAGTGTCTAGAAATTATGTAAACAGTATTTCACTTACAGATGATTTATTATGCTTACGGTACACAGTGCCAAAATAATGTCTGAATTACGCACGCAGCGAGGTAATCGTAGTGATGCGTCCCTTGCAGTAACAATAACCCTAAAGCACACGATAGTGCACGTGATAGTGAACTTTGCGTAGTGACTACGACCTGCTGGTATATCGCACGTGGTTGGTGAGTGATTAGTGTGGAGCTGGTGTACGAGGTGAGTCTACGACACCAGAAGGAGCACCTCCTTAAGCAGCGAGGGGCTGGCGGCCACTATGTTGGACGGTCAGGTTCACTTGGAAGCTGGCGTAGAGAGTTGAGTTGCGGTGAGCACGTGCCTAACTAACGTGTCACAAGGCAGCCGTTCCCGTGCACGTTGTAGTGTGGTAGGACTCTACAAGTGATGTTAGCGGTACAGTACCAAAACTGTGGCGAGCTATGTTAGGCCTGTGGTGGGGTGAATGGCACGTAACACACTGCACACAGAGTGATGCTCTCAACGAGATGAATTGCGTGAGTGCGTGATAATGAAATGAATTTACAACGTACTGCTCACTTGTATGCTGAACACAATGGCAGTGTCATAACCAGCATGTGGTCTGTCACAAAAACATGAATTACGCCCTTAAAATGTTACACAAGTACAAAATAACCCTAGCAACGTGTGTGCAAACTTATGCTGAATAAAACAATACCAAAACGAACCTCGTATGGTGAATGATGAATGCCGATGTCTCCCGATACAAAAGTCCCTAACCACGTGGCAGTGATAATGCCGACGCGATGTTTAAGTTAAAAAATACCAAAAATTGTCACAATTATTAGGTCGAGCGGTTGCGCAATGCAATGGGGAATATCGGATAACGTGTGCTAAGCAAATGTGAACCGGTATACTAACGAGACTATGGAAAACTAACAATTAGTGAAACAAAAGATGAAGAGCACACGGACAGGCGTCTTTCCTTTCCAGAAGACTATGACGAACTGCCACGAGGAAGGCAACCGCTAGGGGCTCCTTGCCTCGCTACGGGGTTTACACACTTACGGTACCTCGTGCGCGTGAAATATTAATACCTTACGAAAATGGCACACACTAAATTACATAATAAATTACGTTACATATTTTGCTGATAGTGAATGATGCATTTATGAATGTCTGCTGAAAACATGAAAGTAAACATTGTGAACATGGTAACCCTTGATGGCCTTCGGCACATACTGTACACTGCTGTTTGATACACAATACACTTCGCACTAAATGATTTGGCATGCATACACACTGGGGTTGCGGAACGATTATGGGAGAGTTTGAGAATGCTAATGGGTGGGTAGAAAAGGACACACTTGCGCCGTTATGGGCTTAACCCATACGCTGGCCCTGCGGCCGGCGTCACATTCAAAAATTTCCTTCATAATATATAAAAATGAATATTTGTTTATATTCATATCTTCTATGCGTTCCGTTACCATTCACCCGATTGTGTGGAAATATGGGTGATTTGTATGTGTGCTCCCAAAGGTTTCTTCCAAAAGAAATTGGGGGGGGGGGGTGGAAAATGGGGTAGAGGCTCAGAACAGGCTACCCAAAAAATGTTCTAAGAAATTGGTGAGTTGTTGTGCATACGCAGCTACTCAGTGCCTTTGTTAGGAGATCAGCAAGTTGATTGTCACTAACATTACAGTGCCATCAGTTATTTTCTCCCTGACAAAGTGATACTTCATTTCCACGTGTTTCAGATGTTTGTTGTCGACACTACTCACAATTTTGTTTGTTGACTGATTGTCTTCAAAAATAACTATAGACTGAGCACACCAACTTCAAATTTTCAAATCTCTGATAAGTTTCTTCACCCAACATGCTTTTGTGACAGCACAATTCGCTACATATTCTGCCTCGGTTGATGATAAGGCTAACGAATCCTGTTTTTTGGATGACCAAGATACAGTTGCATTTCCAGTCTTGAGCAGATAGCCTGTAGTTGATTTTCTGCTTTCGACATCTCTGGCCCAATCTGCTTCGACAAAGCCTTGGATCATTGCAGATTCCTTCGTGTAAACAAGACTCAAGTTTAAGGTACATTTGATGTATCAAAGAATCCTTTTCAGTGCACGCAACATTTCTTCACTTGCATTTTTGTGATACGTGCTCGAGAATGATACAGGTCGGCATAAGTCAGGTCTTGTTCCTAACACAGCGTACATGAGGCAGCCTATTAACTGTCTGCGTCTTCACTCTAAATCTGTATCTTCAGTTTTTGCATTATGGAGGTCCAGTCTGCAGTTTGCATCCAGTGGTGTCTTTCATACCGTATTTTTGCAGAACACTCGCAAGATGTGACGTCTGATTAAGTTCAGTCGTACCAGAAAGCAAATCATGTTTGATTTTGATTCGTAAATACGTGGAGACTTCTCAAAAATCTTTCAATTTGAAGTAACCAAAAAATTTGGTCTTGAGAACTTTCATTACACAAATCTGCATGCACGGTTTACCCAAAACACATGGCTCACAAAATGTTGCAGAGTTTTCAGCTACCTCATAACCAAACTGTGTGACAATATCTTTTATATGTCACATGTTTTGGTGGGCCAATTTTTCATGCCAAGAATATAAATCTGTTTCCTCACCTGCAAAGGCAGCTACCGCTTCAATTAGTTTAAACATCACCTTGTACAATTTGCCACATCGAACAGCAACTGCGGAGGTTGCACCTTTCTTATTTAATATCCTTGCAACATTATTGTCGGTGACCATTGTGTAACCTTTATCCAGAGGGGACCCTTCTGAAAACAGATTTATTTTCATATCCGGAACATGTACAGTAGTACATTTTGTAAAGTGACTTTGATCAAGTCACTTCCAACACATGTTGTCACTTCCTACTCCAGTAGCTCTTAAGACCTTTCCATCCCCTAACTTCACCAATTTTTCTTCACATAAGCCACTGTACGAAGAAAACAATTTTCTATTTTTGTACAACTGTTCAGAAGCTGCACTATCCATGAACCATGTGTCCTGATCATTTGATTCACAAGTAAAGGTAGAACCTGACATAATGAAAGCTTCTTCTCTACCTTTTCCATAACTTACACTGCCTTCACCTTTCCCACACTCCTTTTTAAATTTAAAGCAGTCCATTTTGAGGTGGCCCATCTTATTGCAATAATGTCATCTAATTACATTCTGTGGACGGCTATTTAACCTAAAACACAGAGATCTAAAGTGGCCTGACTTGCCCATTCGAAACACTTAGTCTCGTGGTATGAACTTCTTGAGGCTGAGAAGGCATTAGATTCGTCCAATTTTGACATGTTCAGTCTTTCTTCCTCTATCAATAACCTAGCTGTCAGGTGCTCAACTTTTGCCCATTTGCTGGAATGGAATCCCAGGCACTTACGAAATGGTTCAATGCTGGTGGCAAAGCTATTAGAATCTTTGTGATGACCATGTTGTCTGATAATTTTTCTCCTACCTGTTTGAGGTTATTCACAATTTCATCAACGTGTGATAAGAAAGCTCGAGATACTTTCACTTTGCTGTACCTGCAGATTGAAGAACATCTGTTGCAATAAATGCACACTAACTTCAGACTTCTTTTCAAAAACTGTCAGCAGTTTGTTCCATATCTCCTCAGCATTTTCAGGTGTCTGTACATGGGACATGGGCCCCTTATCCAACCTGGAAACAATTTAATCTTGCGCCTGGTAATCTTTACGTTTCCACTCCTTCAATATATTTTCATAATCTTCACTTCCTGGTTCTGGTTTTACACATTCCTCGATGACATCATCATACACTCCTTTGGCCCTCAAAGTAACTTTAACATGAAATTTCCACGTATTCCAGTTACTTTCAGATGTCAGCTTGATGACATTTACCTCCATTACGGCATTGATTAAATACAGCAACACAATACACTTACATTTATTTACCTTGTAAATCGCAACCCAATTTTTGTCTTATTACACGCACTCTCATGATCTGGACTCATAAGCTGTTGTTTTAGGACTGTTTTATAAATTATATTCGTAAATCCTTTAAAATCACTTCATTCTTTTATTTCATTAATACCGTACAAGAACCCACCATATTTATTTACTACTCTTCACGACACAACACAAAAAAAATTCAGTTTAAAAAAAAACAGTACCGGTAGTGACATTTGGATCACGAAAACATATACTGCATTTATTGTTCTACAACAACTTCTAGAAGCATTTTCCTTCAATGTTATATTTGTACAGTATATCCTATTCTTGTTGCATACATAGTGACTCAACAAAGCAAAAATGTCTCTAGTTTTAGGACATATGCAAAGTAATGACTAACTCTAATTAATATTCTCCCAGATGGTCGAAGGTACTTAAAGTTACACTGCCACTCGTGGAGGCATCCTTGTATTTTATTTGGAAAATTTTAGTGTAAGGTTTATATTTGATGCTTTCCCAATTTTTTAATTCAATATTTTTAATTGTATTAGAGCTTTCCTCAGTTACGTGTTAACATACTTTTTCACAACGATTCATCTTATGAATATTTACTATGAAAACATTCCTAGACAGTAACATTAGGAATTTTGATGCGTTATAAATGCAAAACTTAAGGATACATGTAAAATGCAATACTTGTTATTTTGTGTACGTTATATGTGCATGTTGATAAGTAGATAGTTTATAAAATTTGTTACAAATAATTGTATTTGTTTTTAATTATTTTATGAATGTTAACCTTTACAAATTAGCTGTATAATAAATTAGATATACCCAAAGTAGAGTAAATTACTTCATGTGCTTCATATTCGTGATATACTCATCTGAAATTTATCCTAATACTGTATTGGCATAATACTTACTACGTTACAAATATATAGAACATAGCCGTTTTTAGCAGTTGTACGTCAGAATGCAAAAGTATTCAAAACTGTTTAAAAAGCACAACATTAATAATTACATTTTATTACAGCCTCCATGAATATATTTTATAGAGTATTTGGAACAGTACAATTTCAGTATACCTCTTTGTGCAGCTTATGCACCTGAAATACGTAGGAAGTGATCTGTGCACGCAATAAACTTCTGGCAACAATAAGTCGGCACACACAAATGTTATTTAATAAACTTTTGTGCACTTCTATATATATAAAAATGTTATGTTGGTTTATGTACGCTTCAAAAACTCAAAAAGTTCTGCACCGATCGAGCTGAAATTTTAGCATGATATATAATCCGCATCAAGGATTGTTTTTATATAATTTGCGACCGCGGGGAAAAAAAAAGCGAGAAAAGCACTCAACACTCACTGACAACCGCAATAGTAATGGCTGTTAAATGCCGGGCAGCTGTTTTGCGGGGGAAGCCGCAGCCGGGCAGCTGTTTTGCGGTGGAAGCCGCAGCCGGGCAGCTGTTTTATAGAGAAATAAAGATGAATTAAAAAAAGAATTTCTGCAATTAAAGTACGCTTAGCGCAGTGGACTGGACAAATCTGTTTGTATTTGATGTTTTAAAGATAAACAGTGAATATAGAATAATATAGAATATAGTATCACCATCAATTAACACGTAACTAAAAGTTAGTTACTCTTTTCTATAGTACACGCGGGCGAAGCCGCAAAGAGACAGCTAGTTTATTATAAAACTTCTAAATTACAAACACTATATTTTAAACAAACTGCTGCGGTCATGTTGTCTGATCACTTTCCTCCCACCACGGTGACCCGAGTTCGATGGCAGGCGGGTGAACTGTGGATTTTCACTGGTGCAAATCGTGCCAGGCTATGTCGCTAGTCAGTGAGTTTTCTTTGGGACCTCCTTCTTCTGGCATTTCAGCGCTGTTCCATATTCGTAAGAAGAATACATTTTTAATAACTCTGGGAAAAAACTTTGTAACATACACATAATGTCTATGCACAGATATTGCTTAGAATTTTTTTATGTCTTTGACATTCAGGTAATGTAAATATTTAAATAAGTAATTGTGCTATGGTAGTAATATTTATCTGTGACTAGTGTTAATTTAAATTTTTATGTTTGTTAAATGCATGGTATATTTTCAGGAAATGTTTTAATAATCATAAAATTTTGTGAAGGCTCTTACTAGGAAAAACGTAATTTAATTTAAAAATCAGGTCATTTGCAGACCACACATTAATTGATTTTTGCTAATAGAAAGAATAACTTCCGTGTTCACTGCGTTTTTCGAAGCAGAATTTTTGTTTTCACTTTCCAATCAACCAGAAAGAAAATTTTTTTTATACATAGAACGTTGAAGGGAAGAAAATGGAAGGAAAATCTACGCAGAGGTCCGGCTATGAAGACTTTCTCGAGTAAGACTATGCCTCGAGACAATTTTTTTTGCCTTATAATTCCTTTTGAAGAGAATCTACGAGACCTGGTGCTGCATTTGTTCCTGTTGGAAAGCAGCGGGGAAATTTTTTCTACGACTGAAGAGTAGAAGATATCCAGGCCTTCTCGTTTCCGTCTTCCAGGAAATATGTTGGGCGAATTCTAGCCTGGCATTACCTCTTACTGGCCAACTGGGAGAAGAATTTTACGACGTGGGGTACCACGTTTCCCTTGATACCAATATCCTTTTATAATTTCGAAACTCAGGAGAGTTTTTCGAAATTTCTTTCTTCACGGTGGAGACTTCAACGGTAAGCAGTCCCAGCCCTCCCGCAACGACAAGAAAAAAATTCCAAACCATGAAATAGTTTCAGAAAATGTGGACAACTCTGCCTAAATTTAAATTTTGAGGATATTATTATTATTAATTTTTTAGTAGTGCAAAACTTTTAACCACTACGAATACTCTGAATAAGATGTCTCAAGCTGAATCCTCACCATTTTTGCAGTATTTCTTAAAAACGAACAGAAGAATTACTCTAAATTATATTGCCACAAAGCAAAGAAGTTTGAAAGAAAGTTACCCTGCCATTTTAGCTAATATTGTGGAGGAAATAATAAATTTATATTTTTCTTTGACTCATCACACTGAACTAACATCCAACATTTAATTTTCAATTTTATTCTAATACAATTTCACAATCTAGTAAGAGTCTAGGAAAGCAAATACAGTATTTAATTAAGTACTCAAATATTGTTTCCATTTCTTAAGTTATAGTCTCTCATAATTGCAACGTCACTGATTGTTTTTTTTTTTTTTTTACAATAATGTGTTATGGAATCTTATTGATGATCCAGTTTATGTTTCTTTATGAGCCCTACTAATATTATTTCAATGTTATATGTAATAAATTTGTTTCTTTTCACACCACTGGTTTTCTCTCAGTTTATCATAATTGTTTCAATTAATTTTATTTTACCAAGTCATACAACCCAGGGCTCATACACTAGTAAAATAATTGGTTTAGCTATATCTTCCCAAGTTAAAGTTTTTATTTGGAGATATTACAGAGAGTAAAAGTGGAGAGAGCAAGGTTATGTTACAACATTTCAAGACGTTTGGTACACTCACTAAGCTGAGACTGCTCGGGTTGGTGATGGGAGGGCGATGAGAGGAATACTTGTTACCTACCAGTCTGCCAGACAAGAGTCTGGGGTGCATGAACGTTCCAGCTTCTTGGAAATTCTCTGGTGCATTCTTTTGTTCCTGGGGATTGAGTTACATGAGGAGAGATGTCTGGGCTCAATCACAGGTAATGAACAAATGCTTCTGAGCATTTTTACGCAAGCCAGGTGCTTATGTCCTCACACTGTTAGACAGTTGTCGCTTGCTGCCCACACAGCACACATAGTTTCTGCATGCTGCCCGCACAAATCACAGTGGTTGTTTGTTCATATCACACAGGAAAAACAGTTTGGTTAACTGAAGGTTGGTGTAAAATGGAATCTGATAAGCAGAGGATGAGTGTACTATAACATGGAATTGAAAAACACGCAGATGAAGTCACTGGCAACAATCAGTAGTACATAAACAATCACTTTAGTTCACATAACGCCTGCAAAATTTTGGAGCAATGGTTTGTTACACATGTGTTAGCAATGCTGAGTTTGCGTATGTTTGTGAATTTTATAATTAATTTATGGAGGTCTGTGAATTAAGAATGTTGGAACTTTGGGTATGGTGTTTTATTGTATGTACTAACACTATGTGATGAGTTGGTATTACTGCGTTCTAAATAGAAAAGATTTACTTATAAAGTTAATTTTTCTAATATTTTGGAACTATAGGTTCACTTAACATTTTGTCTGTATACAACTAAAGCACATTGGAGTGTCGTCTGATAAAAATAATTTGTGTTTGTTGTTTTTAGGAGCGGACTTGAACAGACCCAATGATAGAAACATCACTCCATTAATGTCACTTATATTGGCTGTTCCAAAAAAATTGATATTTTCACTTCTTTGTGAGATGTGGCCACTGGAACAACAGGTACACTTGGTTATTTTTTTACTGCGTGGTTTTTTGTATAAACAGGTTCGTAATTAGAGCGTAATTTTTACATTTTTGAAATTCACCTGTTAAGATTACACTCTTCGGTGAAATGTCTTGATGAACACGTATTGCAGTTAAAAATAATGTTCTACCTCTTATACATCTGTAAATTTTTAAAAAATTGACAGAGAAAGAAACATTAAGTATCCGAAAGGTTACGCAAGAGCATTACATTGCTGCTAACATATTTTCAAACGCTTTCAACCTAGATGACGCTTCTATATCAATCAAGAGATGGTGTGAATCATGAAGGGTAGCATATTTTGTTGCCAACAATGAGTTTTACTACCCATGCTTTGATGGTATGTATGGCAGTGGACTCACTCTTGTATGGATGCAACTGAATATCTCCTCCTCTTGCCATTCCTAATATGCTACCCAGCCCAGAAAGTAGGTTTTTTTTTACTGTATACTGTATGAAATTCTTAATTTCTCATCCATGCCATCTTTTCTTGGTATTTCTGAAGTTCCTGATGTAATTTTGAAAGGATTTTTTTTTCCTCTTCCATAATTTTACTGCTAGATAGTATATAAAACAAGATCTGTGCTCATAACACTGCCACTATTAATTGATGTGACTGTTATGTGTGACTAGAATACTTTGTGACTAGGCTGGAATATGAGACTCAGCCCTTACCTACACATTGTTCATTACTCATACATGTCACCGCACTTGGCACATTAAAGGTCATCTAGAGGATTGATGCCGCGACCTTCATAGGAGCTAACAAAACAGACTGTACTGTTTTTGGATCGTGCGAGGTAAAACTTAGATGTAAGAAATTTTTCCAACAAAAAGGAGACATGATTAACATTGATAGTTTGTTTCTTTGTGCAGAAGTGTTTTCTCCTTGTGAGCCACAGAAAGCAGTTTGCAGACTATTACATTTTATACATTCATGTAACAATCATGTTCCATTTCAGTGAACACTTTCAACGTTGCAATTTTTTTACTTCAAATCTCAGTATAAATTATCTGATTCTCAACTTGTTGCATCATGGATTAGCAAACTTTAGCCATTGCAAGCAGTTTTTGTTCTTTCACCAAGTTGTTTCTGTAGTGTGGATGAGTACACATAGCTTGATGAAGGATAACTTGTAATAAATAGCAGCTGAAACAAATATGTATACAACTTTTTGATATTGTTACTGCAGTGTAAATAACAAAAACTTTAATTAAATGTAAAATTTTTACTGCGTAGAACATTACTGTAATATGTTAACAAACACACTGAATAATATTTTAAGAGATGTGCACATAACCTGTTTAACCAAACAGTGTTGCCAACTTATTCATTATAAATTAATTCTGTTTCAGCAAGTTCAATCTATTCTATTCATAATAACTGCTGGACTACATAATATAACTAACTAATAAAAATGTTTCATAGTCAACTCGCACTTAAACGTAAACCAGATAAAGTCTCAAATAGGCATTTGAGTTTCGCTGAAATTGAACATACTTTTTACATGAATGTGTAAAATTTTTATCCGTGTTTGTATGTTTCAGATATTTAATATTAGGCCAAGTAGTTTTTAAAGATTAGTGACACAAAATTGGAAGAAAAGAAAAAAAAACACAACTACACATGTTGGCTATACTGTGCTAATAACATACTGTCATCATCACTTTCAACGCTCAGTAGTGATGGGAAATGTTTGTTTGGCAGATCTGGGCCATTCGGAACTGGCCGTACAAGTAAACGGTTCTTTGGAAACAGTTTGTGGTTTTTAAATATTTAACCTTTTTTTTGTGTAAATTGTTATACAGCATTTGTTTCGAACTATAACTGGAATTTTTTTCTAACAAAACAACTTTTAAGGGTATGGTCTGTCTCCCGTAACTTTTCCATATTTTGATGTTTCTCTTATGAGAAATGTGCCTGGCAGTTCCATTGTTTGGAACTTAAACCTACCTGGTTTCCTGGAAAAACATTGTTTACGCAGTCCTGCTTACACACACTTCTCAGAAGTGAACTGTCAAAATATGGCATTCTTACACGAGATAGACTATACATGTGTAGATTGTATGTATTAGTCTAGTCCCTAAACCCTGTGCCTATTCATGTTTGGTGTGGTTGTGAATCTAACTTAATAATACATAAATTATTATCCAAAATAACAGTAACTCTGTGACAAAAACAATGTTTTACAAACAATACATACTTAGGCACGGCAACATTGTTAACTCAACCAAGAAAATATCTTGCACAGTAAAGGAGAGGTGGCGGCATGTCTTTCATCTTTAGAAATGTTTAAGTTACTATTTTTTGAATCTTAAAAATATTACAGAATAAGAATAGAACTTTGATGCGTTCAAAACACAAATTAACGGTGCAAATTGCTTCGATCCTCGAACTAGATAAGTCGACCAACCTATAGGTTAAAATACTTGCGAAGTTTGCAGTCATGATATATGTCTTAGTGTTATTCCCTCTCTCTGTCGTTTCGACTAAAACAATGTGCCATTATTCATTGCCTATATTTTTTTCTAAAAAAATATATTTCTAGACTCTACGTCATTAATTTAATCTTTCCACTCCCCAAAACCTTAACGTATGTATGTGTGTCATACATTGTGTTTGGTTGTGAATTCACTTTAACACTGTAATACAATATGTGCATTATTGTACAATAACTAAAAACTCTGTGCGCAAAACGTTTTAAAAACCTAACTATCTTTTACTAACTTCCAAAACCTGATAATGCAGCATAACGTTATGTCAACACGACTCAGAAAATAATTGGCACAGTACTGGTAGTAAAAATGTAGATGGACATGTTTATTTTTCTTTAAAAATATTTAAAGTTAATTGTGTTTTTAATCTTAGCATATGCAGTGAAATATTAAAGAATAAAATCAGAAATTCAATATGATCTAATGACAGACATGGGACAAAAGACACAAAATTAGTGATGTGAACTGCATCGTTCCTCGAACTGCTCAAACTATTTGATCAGCCTACCTAGCAATCCTGAGTTTACAATGTATGTTTTCGTTTTTCCCGTTCACATGGGCGAAGAGATTTGGGGGAGCAGAAAAAGTAGAGAGAGCAAACGGAATCGTTGAGTGAAGGTGGTGGGATGTAACGAGCATGCGCATACAACTGAGACAGCAGTCGATGTTGGCTAGTAGCAAAGAGGAGGGGAGAGAAGCGTGGCGCATACGCAGTGACTTTTTTGTTCTGTGAACACAAGGAAGACGTAAGAACAGTTATTTTACGCGCGAACAAACTACGTAGTTATATAATTCACTTAACCGAGCAGTTCAAAATTAACTAGTAGTTAGTGGACTACCCATCCCTAGTGCTCAGGGCCTGAAGACATACAGGTTGGCATTAAGGCAGACTCTTGTTCTTTCAATAGTTGTCTCATTACATTTAAGCCTAATGTGCTCAGCTGAGGTGCAAATCTTCTTCTCAAGTATTTCTGTTAATGGTACAGTAGTTCAGCAAGCTGTGAGGCTGCATACACATTTTGCGAGCTGAGTGGTTCAAGAGAACATACGATTCATTGGACAGCTGAACCAACAAGGAACCTACAACTAGCAGATGATAGTGTACTGATAGCATCGGAGGATTTTCGAGCACGGTCTAAACACTTTAACCTGCAGCGAGCATGTCCAGACTAGCGCTGCAAATCTCTTTGTGTTTGTAAAATAACTGTCTTCCTTCGGCTGGTCGCAAGCGATTTGTAGGGCGCTGAGATCTCACTCTGGACAGCGTACAAACTGGCGAACATGCTGCTAGCAAGCGGTTCACAAACTGCCAGCTCGTCAGTGTGTGTGTGTCCTAAGACTCTGCAGTGAAAACTGAAAGTTCAGTCAGATGTTACATGTAGGAACCAGACATTTGTCTGGTCCAATAAAATATCATTTTGTAAATTCTCAAATGCAAGTTCTTTTGGTTCGCAACAATATATTTTTGGTGTAACTGATCTTAATACTATCTCTCATACAAAGAGGGAGAAAATATGTATAGCCAAATGTCTTAAAACAGCAATGTGCATATGTGAGTGAGCGTACGTGTATGCTTGTTTGCATATACACTTACTCGATTTATAATAAAAATAGCAGTGAGTGTGTGTGTGTGTATATATATATAATGTACACGTGTATGTACACACACATGCACCTACACCACACTCACGCACTCTGTTTGTCCCTCCTCTCTCTCTCTCTCTTCCTCTTTGGGTAGGCAGTTCAAGGTAAGACAGTGGAACAAAGCAAAAAGGACGTAGCAAATCTAAAAACGTTCCATGCAACATGTGTTCCTTTGGAAGGGGGCCACCAATAACACAAATGTAAGGTTGGGAGTGAGGGCAGAGGCAACTTATACATCTTAAATAG
>PNEQ01063155.1:17677-39048 GCA_003012365.1 Medauroidea extradentata
CAGAGGTATCCATATCTGTAATGGAAATTCCCCATACTTCGTTGCCAAAAAAGTATATTTTATTTGTCTTGGTGGGTTGTATTTGAAACAATTATTTTCATTCTAAATTGGTAATGTTGACCTATTTCAGGAAAATACTGTTAGCATTACTGAGGAACAACGATGTGGACATATTTAGTAGGTTTGTGTTCCTTCTGGGCGATTGTGGGTAGTAAAATCTGATTGTCTTGAAGGGGATCATCTATTGATAACAAGACCCCCGCCCACATCCTGTTGGCTTAGTTGGTGGGGCGAGGCGGGTGGGGCAACTTTGAAATCTTGATTGGGAATGCGTCTTAGAAGGAAAAGTATTGGTTAACATAACCAATGGGGATAATGCTTGCACTGCTGTGTGGCTGTATAGTGAAATACAGCTTATAAAAATTAAAGGCAGTGCAGTACAATGAGATTGCACTTAATTTACAGAACAGGAAGTGAAAAAATATTACCTATAGTTTTGTATTACGTAATTAGCTTTATTGCTTGTGCATTGTCCCATCATTCACTTTTTGTTTTTGTTCAAAACATATGTGCTATCAAGTGAATTGTGTAACCATAGAAAAAAAACTGAATTGGTTCTGATTTACGGTGAATTTAGAAAAAATGTTTTATCAATGCTAAAGTTATTCGCACATTTTCTACTGATGGCAGTGTACAAAGTAAAGAAAACAAACACATAAAAACTGTCATGTGATAAGCTAACAGAATAGATGCTCTAGAAAAAAAGAATCATAAACCCCTGTAAACACTCAAGATTTTATCCATATCACATTTAACTGCGTCAGGAACTTCATGGCATTGATTGTATTTTGTGAATGGCTATGGAACGAATATAAACAAATACACATTTCTTCTGTAATGTGGGTTTTCCTTTACAAACCATGGTAGCATCAATTGACATAATATGCATTACTGGAGTGTGGGAAATCTACACTGTTTGCAATAAGTTGAACATTGATGTGAAATAATGGGCAACATAGACATTGGTCGATATGTTCTTGAAGGTACTTTGGATGGAGACAAACGTTAATACTTCCTCAAACATGAACCACAGAAGGTATTAGACTGTACTTTCAATTGTCATCGAGTTGGGAGAGGTAGCACAATTTATTGATCTGCTAGGTTGCCTAATTTGACATCACCAGATTTCTTTTTGTGGGGTTTTCTAAAAGATAAAAGTTTATCAATAAGTGCCAACCAACTTGTGAAGACATGATAGAGCAAATAAAAAATATTTGTACTCACATTCCAGCTGATGCATTACTGTCTGGAATGCAATCATTAGAAATGCAAATAAATAAGTGAATCAAATGTGATGGTCAAACACTAAATCTAAGAAACAAAAACAAGCATCATGATGGTAAGAGGCAAAGGGACTCATTTCCTAAAAGCATCCCGATGATGAGTTGCAAGGGGACTCTTCTTCCTTAAGCACCCCAATGTTAATAGAAAAGGGAACTCACCTCAAACAAACACCCTGATGGTGAGAAACAAGGGGGCTCACCTAAAAAAAAAAAAGCACCCTGATGGTGAGAGGCAAAAGGATTTGCTTCAGACAAACACCCTGATTGTAAAAGGCAAAGGGACTCGGCTCAAACAAGCACCTCAATGGTGAGGTACTACTGGACTTACTTCAAGCACCCGGATGGTGAGGGGCAATGGGACCCACTTCAAGAAAACAGAGGGAACACACACAAACCTCATATGTTCATGTTGTCGTACCATGGTAATATAGCAGTGTTTTCTTGAAATGAATGTATACTGTTAGTTAAGAAAGAAAATAATTCTTTCCATTAAAATCTACCAGTACACGTAAAATCTACTTTTTCGGCATTGAAACATAGGATTTTCCAATTATATATTTGTATAATTTTCCCTGCTCCACTCCCAAAGATGGGGAATGCAGGTCAACTGTCTTCGCTAGATAGGTTTATTTTTCCACTCCGACATGGTGAAATGCGAGCAACCTCCTAATTTTTGCATTTGCAGCACCATTTAAGGAATGCAGACAACCATTAAAAAAAACTTGTTACATAAAATGTATGATGCAATTCAAGTATGCAATAAAATATAGGGGTTTCTGTTTAAGTTGTGCCTGTCTTATTCCCAAAATGTTGAGTAGGGCGCTGATGTTTGTTGGCCCTCTTCTGAATGAATACATAGTCTTTGAAATGTTTTTGGATCCAATGTATTCTTTTGGTGTTTGTTCCAATGTCTCCACTAACTGTCAGTCTGGTTATATATATTTATTTTCAAGTATTTGTTAGTTCCATAGTGACTGTGACTAGAGAAGGTGATTTATCTTTGGAAAAGTTGACTGTTTGCTACGTTTCAATGTAATGTATTCATTTCTGACGTTTTTATTTTGTTACTGGCGAGTCCCTATTTGACTGGGCCAATGATAACTCTGGTGCACTACTACTGAACGTCTGTGATTCGTCAGTAAACAACTAGACTGTGCCACATAACCGTCGGCCAATAAATCATGACGAAGGATGCTACACTGATTTGCAGAATACGCTGGCAGAAAACATTCTCGCGATAAATCACCTTCTCTAACTATGATTATTAAGTGGCATTATTTTATGTTACTATGTCATGAAATATTTGAGTTGGTAATGATAATGCATTTTTCTTCTGAAGATGTCTAATCTCAACCTGGTGAATGACTTGGGCTCGACAGCATTATGTTGTGCAATGTGTGTTGGCTCAGTGGATGTAGCTGTCATGATGATACAGCGTGGTGCAAACTTACATCCTTGTGAAATAACAGTGAATCACAATTTCAGCAGCATTGTAAACAAAATCAGCATTTGCCCTTTGTTGTTTCCTCTTCTGTATTCCTTTGATAAAGAAGAGGAAAGGGAGTTTTCCTGTGAAAAATTTCAAGAACTTATGTCTGCCATTGTGGCACCAGTGTTTGACAGTATTGCCAGCTCAGAGTCTCTAGTGTCTGAAGTGGGATGTAATCTGCTACCTTTATTTCAAGAAAGGTGGATAACAGAGCTTAACATGAGTGAACTTGAAATTACTTGTCTTATTATGGGCAAAATTTCCTCAAGCCTCCAACAGCACTGTGTACGACAAATTGTTACTACAGTGTTTGCTGCAAAAAAGTTTGGTAAGTGATATAGTTTGGAAACATTACAGTCAGTTTGTGTTTTTTAAAGTTTTTTTTAATAGAAGTGGTTATCATGATCAGTCAAGCTCCTGTGGAAAGGATAGCATGTAAATATTTTATATAACATGTGTACACGATGATGCTTCATTTAATTTCACTGAGCAAGAGGCAGAATTTAGTATAGACCGTTGAAAGAGAAAAAATTTCACTTTTTGGCTCAGCTATAACAACATTTTCGAGTATACTCAGTTTGACATAACGTAAGTAAATTTAACAGTTCTGAGTGCATCTACTTTTTAATTTGTGTTGTAAATATTTGATGCAAAAATAAGTTGGCATTTTTTGTTATAAAATTATGTGAGGTGTCAATTCCACCATGTATACATAACATATTTAATGTTTTGAAGCTAGTTTTATGATAATGTTGGCAGCAAGTGCCCAAAGAATGAGCAAATTTACTGGAGTTACAGGAAACAAGAGTACTGTTAGTTGGGGTTAAGTTGACCAATTGGTTGTATTTTTCCAATAAATAAAAAAAATTTAACACTTGTCTAAAAAATACTCATGTTAACCATTATTAGGAACATAAAATGCTATTATAAGTTTTAATATAAAATATGCATTTAACAATGTGTTAAACATTTCAAAATGTTGTGGTCACCCCAATGGTCAACTTCACCCCTGTTGGTGGTTCGCTCCTTACAATAAGACATGATTGAGCAATCTTGATACAAGTACAGTGTTTGAGTAAAATTATACAAAACAGTCTGGATATAGAGGCCAACCCACTTAATACTTTGACCTTCGGAACATGTGGTTCACATATCAGGTGAATAGAAGTGTACAGTAAACATTTCTAACTACGGATGTCTGGATTGGTTAGATGTACATTATTCATATTCATTGTGGACACTATTGACTAAGACCATTTCATTGATAGATTCAAGATGATGGTGGAAGGTTTCCTCGCACTAGTTGCCTTGGACAAACCAGTATTTATGTCTTCTGAGTAATGATTTGTATGGTTTAAAATGTAATTTAGGCCTATCTACTGATCATGATTCCTATGAAAAGGATCTTACAAAAACATTAGAGGGGAATATGTTGTAATAGGTCTTTCTGGAAATTTTAAACTGATTTTGACCCACCTCAACCACTAGAAAAAATGTAACATTTTTTTTTTGTGTGTGCTCAGTGTTAAAAGTCTTCTCTGGCATGCCAAATGTGTATAAATAAATAAAGATATATTAATTTTTTGTAGCAAGATCTACAGTATTCTGACGTTTATATCTTTATCATACGAAGGGGGAAAAAAAAGCAAAAAAAAAAAAAAAAACAGCACAGTGTGTAAAATTTTTTGAGTTATTTCATGTTGTAACTGATATTTGTATGAGGGGAATGGTCCATAATGGAAATTTCATACAGGTATGCCAATCACACTTTAAAGCAGGGGTCCAGTGGTTTTCCCATGGGAAAATTTTGCATTTTAGGTGAAAAATGGTGCAGCTGTTTTACTGTCTAAACTTTGGCTATACTGTTGATAGAAATATTAATATTTCTTGATAGAATTTTTTTATTATTTCTTCACATCTAAAGAAAAGAGATGGGTATGTTTGTAACCCTCAACCCCCCTCTAACTTTGCTCCTGGATTGTTTATTGCATATTTACTTGCTTTTTGCCAGGATATCATAGTATTGTATCTATGTTGAAATAATAATTTATGTAAAAAAGCAAACAGTTCTGAATGGAATTATGCCTTGGAAGTCATCTACTACATTTTGCCACCATCCGCCGAGGTGAGAGAGAGGTTAGAAGGTAGTAAGATGTGAACTATGGTGCTGGTGAGGTTAAGGACGATGATGGATAGAAAACTTGTGGCTCAGAATGAGTACCCACCTGGCTTTTCAGGTCCCGGTTAACCAGGAATGATCCCGGGGCTGGGTTCTGGCTCAGCATGTTTCTCTCCTCCTGTAGGTGGCTGTTATGCTCACTGAGGGGGAGGAGGTACTGAACACCGGGAGTTCGTCTCGGGGTCGTCACAACGGCAAAGTGGCCTGATCGTCGGCTGAGAGGTTGATCGACGTCAGTTTATGACACCAGAAGTGTAAATTATAGTGCTCACAATATCTCCTTTTACAAATTCTGCTGTTTGATGGCGTATAATGATATTTGTTTAAGTAATACATTTTTTTAAATAGTGAGCTGTAGTCTAGGTGAAATTATATCCTGGAGATTAGCTATGACCTTTGTGTATTTAAGAAATATGGCTGACTCTCACATGTATTCAAAGGTTTTGGAATTCAAACACAAGAAATCACCAATGTTACTGTTTATTTCATAAATTAATGGTCTCACAAAATCTAATTTATATTCTTTATGGGATTAAAAAAATTAATTAATGCCTTTTTTTGTTCATTTCAATATTTTATTTTCTTAATTTGATAAAAAACGAACTGTGCCGTTATTGGATTTGGATGTTAAATTTAGGAGGGGGAAAATGCCAGACCCCTCCCTTTTTTGCTGCCATTAGATAGATTGTCAGTATATCAGTCTGTGCATCACCAGAGGTGCTCAAAGAGACAACTACCAACTACGAATAGTCCAAGCATGACCATGACATACAGTATGAAATGTTGCCACATTTATTACAGTATGTCATGTAAGGTGGTTGTTACGTTTAGGTAATTCCAAAAGTTAAAATTTTTCTGCTCCTTAATCCTTCTCCAATCAGTGAAAAAATAAGCTGTTAAAAATTTCAGCTCAGTCCGACAACTGGTAGGCAATCCTCAAACACTTGATGTTGGAACATTGTGTACTCAACAATTAATTATGTGTAGGAGCTGTATATTCTTCCCTATTCATATAACTTTCTTTTTTTATTCTTCAAGGAATTTATGTGGACCAGTGGCGGCTGGTCAATGTTTTGAGCTCAGTGCTCTGAATATAGTGTTCTTCACCCCCTCCCCCTCCCCTTCTAAATTGCTATACTTTCTTTTCATACTAATAATCATAATTTTAACTCAGAGGTATAGAACTTTTGCTTTACATGTATTGAGAAATTGCTCTGTGTTTCATGTATTATACTATGTGTCTCAGCAATGTAGCCAATTAAGAGTTTTGTAAAAAAACTTCAACTTAAAGAACTAAGTTTGGTTTTGTATTAATTGTAATTTATAATTACTCTTGTCTCCTGTGGAAAAATAATATTTAACAATATTCTCAGAGTACGTCTGATCAGCAGATATAAGATATCAAACGTGTTCACCAGCCATAATGCACACTTTGTTGTTCAGCTGTTGCATGGCATATTCTGCGCTTTCACGTACGTATGCAACTTACCTACAATACAAAACTGGTTTAACTTGCAAAAGGAAAAATAAAATGCCTACAGACAGTTTGTGATAATGTGAGTAGCCTATTTAAAACAAAAGCCCGGTTTAATTACACTTTTCAGACAGTTTGTATCTTTTTGCTGCATATTAACAAAAAAATTGTCACGTGTTTTTATTTAAGTTATATTTAACATGTAAGATCTTCTGTTTAACAAACTCCCTTTAACAAATGTTACATGCTTAATAGAGGTTGGTGAAACCGGGCCGTGGATATTTTTTTTGTGGCTAAATTACACTGCTCCAAAAAATGTTATCTACAACGTCTACTCATTAAATATACAAGCAATGAATACCACTAATGACAAGTTAGTATAAATACCTGCGAAGTAACTTCTATAGCCTACAATCTCAGTTTCTGTAATTTGTTCTTACTGCATTACCTCTGTGTTTCCTCACTATTAATGTCTACCCGATTCATAGATAAAATGCCAACAATTTCGCATGTGAGATGTCTTAAGACTACGTTACAGTTCAGCTTATCTAAATGCAGACACAATTTTATAACACATGCGAAACAGGCCTACGCATATCTTCAGCCCAGCATCAGCATATAATTTTGATACGATTAAATAACTATTCCGAAAACTATTACTCCTTCAATTATGAAAAGTAGACGTGTTTCACGTGCTTGTCCGTTATAAAATCAACACATGCACTACGCATCTCGTTTTATTATCACCTAGGCCTTAGGCCTACGATATTTATGATTAAAATTACGAAACACGTAAATAAATGTGTACAGTTTGTACGGGTCGTTACCACAACGCAGAAATACCATAACACCGAAAGTACAATACGCCGAATACCATTACGCCGAAAGCCAGTTTGACCATAACGCCGAAGGCTAGCAAAGTGCTGTTTACCACAATGCTGAATGACCACAACGCCGAAATACCATAACGCCGAAAAATCACTATACAGTAGTACCACAAGAACAAATTTACATTAAGTCACTAAATATGCTGACCTTATTTTGAACTGTACCACAACGCAGAAATACCATAACGCCGAATACCATTGCGCCGAAACCATAAATGACAACAACGCCGAAACCAGAAATGACCACAACGCCGGAAACAGAATTGACCACAATGCCGAATGTAAAGCGGGTTTCCTGTCTTCCAGGAATTAAAATACAGAGTTTAAAAGCTAAATACGAATTTTCTTCCGGAGCTTATGAGAGCTGATAGTTTGACAATAATGTGCCAGTTTTGTGTGTAATTTGTAATACCCCACCCATTTTTAATTTATTTGGAAACTATTATTTAACTTTATGGGAAGATATTATAACTAGATATTCTTATTGAAGTCCTATGTTTGTTACATGATTCCGTGTTTTCTTGCTTATAAACTATGTATATGTGTATATTTCTTGAACGTAATCATAAAATTCTAGGTAAAAAAAATAATAAGTTATTAAATCTATGAAATTATAATTTTTCGACATGGTTCTTAGTATTTGTGATATATTACTGTAGCGCAGTCATTTTGTAACTCTAGGAAATAAGAAAGCAACCCGTTTCTTTGTTATTAAATTTGTAAATCTTAGTATACATTTTCATTATATTTTCCTACAAATACATAGCCTACGCTCTAGTTTTTATGTTTTACTGTATACATTTTCAATAGTTAACCGAAGTCGATCTCTATGATTAAAGATAAGTTCTACACTTTCATGAAGCAGTGTAAATCAAAATAAGTATTATTTTATAAATCCGTGTGTGTGTAAGCAAACACTTGGCACTCTTCTGGATAGGTTTACTTTGCCGCGGGAAAGCGTGAACGTGTAATAAGTGAAGTGGTGTCCTATGCCAACTGTACATTTTGAAAAATGGAATAACGATGGTGCAGATGCAAAACCTCGTATGTCAATTTTTGGCAGTATTTACATTTTTACTCATTGTTCCTCGGCAATAACAAGAATGTCCAATAAATTAGTTTTTTTCCATAGCACATTTTATTGTATTGATGCAGACTAAAGGACTGTAAAATTACTTCCACGCCAGTAAGATTTCATCTCCAGTTTATCTGCCCATCTGAGCTCTTTTCAATTGTGACATACGAGGTTTTGCATCTTCACCGTCGATAATTCAAGTTCTTGGAGATAAAAGACATAAGCGGCATTCGACGTTATTTTACAGGAGAATTCTTTCATTGTCTCCTGTACACGATTAGTAGTTACGTTTTCCAGCTCACTGAACCTCATAGTTCTTTGGTTTGACCTATCCCTCAAGAGTTGTATACAGATAATGGAAAGAACATGTCTTTACGTCTGCCACTGTTTCTTTTTATTAGGCGGTGAAGGGTTAGCACTGTCTCGTACATACCACTCACTGTTATTTACAGAACCAAAAGAAAGCATATTGTGAAAGCAGCATAAAATGTGTTACATGATCATTCCAAAATATGTGTACGTACAACAGCAACTTTCATTAACATTTTCAATTTTTTTTATTTAGAAAATCAAAATATGTTAGTAAATGCAAGACATAAATAAGTTATTAGTTTATCTATTGTTTTTCAATGCAACATTTCAACTTTCCTGTGATGTAGACTAGGTACTCAATCAAAAGTTTTTTTGTCGCAAATTTAATCCACTAAAAATTATAGAACCTTTACTAAACCGCAATTGGTCTCTCACTTTGCATCAAGACCAACTGAAGTACCGAGAAACTAAGAGACATATATTACTACAAAACACACAAAACTTACACAGCACCATGACATCCACAGTTCCAACGCATCATGACAACTTCTCATAAAACGTGCCCCTAAGAGTGAAACTAACAAAATGCACGACATTTACGAATCCCGATGTAACTTAACATCACATCACCATTTTTTTTTTAATACAATAGTAACGCTTTTCTTTATTCGTTCACGTGTTTTAAATATTCTGCACAGTTTACTGATTATTAATTTGTAATTAAAATTAATGGCGGTTTAGATGCAGATCTAATTATAAATGAAGTATTAATGCGATTGAAGGCTTTCGCAGCCGTCTTCTGCTTGTCTTAGGCTTCTGAAATGTAACTTCAACCCAGAAGCCCGAAACATGTACCGAGTGAGGTGGCGCAACGGTAACAGGTTGGATTCGCATTTGAGAGGACCCAGGTTAGATCCCAGCTCCGGCCATTCTGATTTCGGTTTTCATGGTTTCCCTAAATCAATTTTTTGTATTTTTAAATGTAAGTAATGCTAACTTAAGGACATAAAACTGAAGTTTTATTATTAAAGTATCTAATTTATACATGCTTAATTAATAAAAAAGATGTAACAAGGTCACTGTCTTCAGAAAACAAAATCTTGCCCCCCCCCCCCCTGGAAAAACCTGAAATGACGCCCCTGAAAACCGCCTATTTTATTAAAACTTTTACGGCCTATAGATGACCCCCATTTTTTTGCAGACATTCACACGATAGAATTAATAACTTATATGTGAAGTTTTCGTTGTAAATAGCACAGGAAGGAAATAGCCCTACTGAATGTAGCACATTTCAAATAAATGTTGGCAAAATGTTATGACATTTGGAAAAATCTCTAAAGGCTATCTTGTACGAAATGTATAATTTCAACAAACATCATCGGGCAATTTCCGCAGTTTGCCTCATAATTAGAGCCGGTGATTTCTGGTGAAAATTAATATGCAACATTTTGTGTCAATGCCTCACGTTCACACTTGCACCTCAGCTTCGTGGCTATTGGCAGCATGTATTTGTGCACAGGCGTGGCTCATTTGGCTGTGCCAATGAGAATAAGGTTACTGCGACATCACAAGTCTGTGATTTGCGATTAGATTCCCAAGAATTCGAAAGTTAAAAACAGCCAATCACATAACATGAAGCAGAGCTGCAGATGTGCACCTGCGGCATTGAAACAAAATGTTGCATAATTCTTTTCACCAAAAATTACTGGCTCTACAGTCATATTGTAACATGTCAGAGCTCTCGACGACATTGGACTGAGCGACCTGCAGATGAGCCATGTCCCTCCCCCGCCACCCCTGTTTACTACAACCAGTCCCGGCGACGAGGTGGCTGACTACACCCCTCCACCCCCATCTTCCCTCTCCAGGCATCGCGGGCCATTCGTGCCTGCGCAGACTTCACGTGCCTTCGGACTGAGTGGACACCTGCCAATCATCATTGACAGGCATTCAGCTCGGACATAACTGAATGTTACTTGCAACACTTGGAAATTTCGGCTTACATCAACCAGCATTGCCGACGAGCCATGATCATGTTCTTGATTAAAAATGCTAGGCCGTTCAGTATCTAATGTATTCAAATGTTCAGTTTCTCTGACAGGTCTTCAGGATGGTCAGCGCGTGTACTTTTCCAGGAATGAATGTGTAATGTTTTAAAACATCAAGCAGACCTTACTAAGAATCGTAATAGAGTCATGTGTACTGTTTTACGAAGAATTGCATCCATTAAAATTTAGGGATGTATCCATATTAATGTGACCCACTTATTTTCGATACAACAGTACGTTATACACAAGCTGTAAAAAGTAAGTTTTACTGATGTCGTAAATTACTTGCAGCAAATTAATATTTCTTCTTCCTGAATTATATCAATTTTGTTTTAGTCTAAGTACTGTACTTAATCGTGTTTTGTAAATAAATAAAATTCCGTGAAAGAAACGCCAAGAAAATAATGTAATAACATATTTCTGGTAATTTTTTTCCAGAAAATTGTACCCTTTGTAAAACACCTCTGCGACTATATTGTAACGTACGTTGCGTTTCAAGCAATTTTTCACCGCATACTGTAAACACCTGTAGAAACAAGTGTGAATACCCAGTCTATGTATTTGTGTAAATGTTAATTGAATAAGAACTTAGAAAAGGAAGGTATAAGATGTTTTGTAGCTCAGTGAACCAGATGTATTTTTATTGTGTTTAATGACTTAGATATTTTTTAGACAGACTTAATGTCTCGTCGATAGCGAGGTCATTGTACGGCTGAATACAACTTCACAACTTAGAGGAGCTAGGGAAGGACTCGGCCACAGTCTTTGTTTAAATAACTATAACAATATTCACTTGGGGAAATTCCGGGGAAACCATGGAAAACCTAATTCAGGATGTTAGTCCAACATGTTACCCACTTATTGATCTATACAGCCCCGCTAAAAGAATTTTTGATATTCGAAAATTAAGGAGGTGAAAAGGCAATATCCTTGGTACGTAATAAACATGGAGAGCTATGGTTAGTTCATTATTTTTGCCTTAGTGATTTTTTATAATATAAATTAATTTCAGAGTCTTTAAATTCTGAAATTAAGAGAGTGAAAACTAGTAAAATGTCCTTTTTTTCGCTATGTCCGTAAAACCTAATAAACACGATGAGCTATCGTTATAATATTTGCTTATAAAAACTTGGCTATAAGTGTCGCTGTTTTATTATGTCAGAAATTGTATGCTGTTCTTTAGGGAAAAAATTGGGCCACTTGTGAATTATTCTTGGGCTATGTACTCACAAAAAAAATAGTTTTATAACCAAAATATGACATCCCGTAAGTAAAAAATATCCTGTAATATGGAGACTTGCTTATCTCAGGACAGCAACTTGCTTCATTTTGTGCCTTGCTCCAAACGTTTTGTTAACATCTTTGTCCCAGCACTGTTCGTTGTCACAGCCCACGCCCACTAAAAGATCTCCCAGTTACAATTGCCTTATCCCACTGGAGAACAGAGCGATACTTTCCTGCTATACATCTCTTTGTGATCTAAGTTTACTGCTCCTCTCATTGATTCTTCACAACAAAAAACATACCAGTTCGTTAGCCAGCTGATTTCTTAAATAACTTTATGAAGCACTTTATTTAATTTCTATTGGTATTCTATTTCTTCAGTTATTGCTGAGTTTCAATAAATATATAAATTATAATATAAATGCAATGTTATGTATACGATAACGCCATTGCTGGCCATGCAAATTACATATCTATGCAGAATACTTTCAAAACAAAGCCACGTATATCTCATTGCCTTATGGTAATATAACATTTTAAAAAATTGTACATTCTATCAAGTATATAACTTTAGTTTGGTACACGAAAATATATTTACGTTAAAACAGGCACAACACTGAAATTACGGACATACGTAAAGTGATCCTGCAGGTATGTGTTTAGTGCAGTTAGTTAATTTCAAATACATGTCAAATTACTGAACTTTTGATGCGTTTTAATTTTTTTTATTTTTCATTTATTTACCACGTTTCACCGGTCACTTTAATCTATTTATAAGTGAACCTTGCTACAAAACATGAATCTTGGAAAGCTTGTGCATTACAATGAGCAAAAATAGCTTGAGATAGGTAACACTATATTACGGCACGGCTCCTGAAAACTAGTTATATTACTCACAGTTATATTCGCAAATTTTACGTTGGGGGATCTCTGATCTAATCTTTACTGCGATATAAGAGTGAGACGCACTATCTACTCATTGCAGTGATATAAAAATATACTGCTTTAATTTATCAACACACTCAATCGTATTGTTTCCAAGTGAGAGTAAATATTAATTCTAAGTACAGCAATTTAATGCCTGGCTGGTAGGCAACACGCTTAGTTTTCGGCGTTGTGGTCAGTTCGCGTTTCGGCGTTATGGTCAATTCTGCCTTCGGCGTGTGGTAAAATCTGCCTTCGGCATTGTGGTATTCTGCGCTGTGATATTTCGGCTTTAAGGTACATATCAGTTCTACAGAGAACGCCATTTAGTTATTTTAAGATAGTTCTTGTGGCATTCCTGCAGAGAGAGTTTTCGGCGTTATGGTATTTCGGCGTTGTGGTCATTCGACGTTGTGGTAAACAGCACTTTTCTAGCCTTCGGCGTTGTGGTCAATCAGGCTTTCGGCGTAGTGGTATTCGGCGTTATTGTACGTTCGGCGTTATGGCATTTCTGCATTGTGGTGCGGCCCCGTTCGTACCACATCACATTCGGAAAGTAAACCTGCCACTAACAAACCACGGACACAAACCTTAAAATACGTTTCCACCTACAATCAAGCAACACAGATCTGCACAAAATGAGTCAATATCGTAAAATTAGATTTACCAAATTATCCCATCGTAAAGCGTCGGCAATGTCTCCATTGCATCAAAGACTAATAACATAGATTCCACAGCAGTTCATTAATTATGCACAGTATCAAGTCACTCAGACCTGCAACTTATAGTAACATACTATTCATAAAAGTTAAGTCAGCTACACGTCCATGCGACACCAAAAATCACTTAGTTTACTAGTCTTCGAGCGGCCATCATTGTCCACGTGCTGATGTAACTGTCGCGTGCTTGCGCAGTAGGTAGCAGGGTTACTCTGTTTATTGCACGGAGCAGGTGTTGATAAAGGCGAGGTTTCCGCATCTCTCTACGCCTCTGGCGTATAAAGCCTACGCTAATAAAGTTAGAAGCAATCTACACTTAACAAGTAAACCTTTAACTACACATGCTATATACATTACAGTATTTCTGCTAAAGAAATTAAAATAGAAGAATTTGAAACTTGAAAAAATCAGAAAGAGGTGAAAAAGTTATTGAAACTATGGCACTGCCAGCACAGGCTAAATTGGCACACTTTCACATATTTAATTGTATGAGTTCTGACCACTTACCAGTTAGTCCATCTCAAACGTTCCAATTGTATTTATTAATAATGGTTTGACTAAAAAATTAAAATTTTTTAATACACAGTTCAAAACCAGCTGCTATTTGACGTGGTTCATCGATGTTTGCCATATATACAAACTGGTATGCAGCAATTTTGGTGTTAACAAGTGTTTGCAAAAACTGTCATAGAATGTTATTATGTAGACCAAGGGTTTTAAAACTAGAAGACAGCGTGGAACATCATTCACAACCTGAGTGATGCCACTCAAGAAAGACCTCGGAGGGCCATCTGTGGCCCGCAGGTCATGCCCTGAAGTTCCTTGATTTGGCGCTAGTTCTGAATCAAGAAGCACTGTTATCATTGTGTTCTGAAGTGAATTTATATTATAACAAGACAGGCAAAATTGGTTGTTATATGATATGGGCATTTATGTTGAAATCAAAAGTTCCTCACATTAAAGGCAACCAAACCATTGTTATAGATGACTCGTATTGGCTTTTAGAACCAGGCACAATTATTTTTTACAATGGCAGGTACAGTGTCGGAGTATTGTAATTGAAACCAGCAAAGACAATTACTAATCTTGCAGGGAAACTTGTGTACTTACCTGTGAAATGAAATTATGCCTATGGTTGCTATTACAGTGGAACCTCTTAGTATTGAACCCAGATGTATTGAATGTCTGCATCTATGGAACACTTTCTGTAGTCTCATTTCTTGTTTGTCTGCATTTCAAGTCCACATCCATTGAATGTCTGCATGTACTGAAGTTTTGTGTCAGTCCCCTGAGAAATGATGTATAGAGGTTCCGCTGTATTCTTTTTATGCATAAATATACAGTGTAAGATGCATTACAATATGGGCAAGTGCTTGAATGAATACGTGAAAAGAAATCATATGTATCTACATTTGTCAAAAGTGTTTTGAGTTTATCATTTTTTCAAATGCTCATATTTTTTAAAGCCTGCATCCTCAGTTTTCATAGTAAGTTAAGGCCATGCCCCTCTGTTCCCACTTTTTTTTAACATTAATTATTTTTTAAGCCTGAATGAGAGTAGATATGTAAATTCTCATTGGTAGTTTTGTTTAAAATGGTTTTTGCCCATTTTGCTTAATTTTATTTCAAGACAGTTAATACTGTGATTTTAGCTAATTATGTAATTAATGAAATTTTTGCTAATGGGCCTATTAGAAGAAACTATAATTTCTTGTCTTAAAAAAACTATAAAGGCAAAAATCCATTTTAAACAAAACTGCCAAACATTTGTGATATTTGCTTATGCTTGTAATAATAATTTTGTGAACAGTAGAAACAGGAGACATAACTTTATTAATGTAACATTTTTTTCAACTGCAACTTACATCACAGCCAGTATTATCGTAAACATTGACAGGTTGTTACTTGCGAAAAATAAGTAACAAAATGGCCGGAACAATTCAGAAGGATACAAACCACAAAATGTGACATTAAAATCAAAATATTACGGAAATTTTTTTTCATATTAGGTGATGTGGTGGTGTACAGGATGAAAACACTGTAAAAATAACTCCCTGTTTACACATGCAAGGTGACCAACTTCTTACACCATAAAAAGCCTGAACATTTAAAAAATACTTAACTATTGGTTTGTTGGTGTCATTAATATTCATGAGTATCTGAAATAACATTGGATAATTTTTTAAAATTGATTTTCTCACTTTTATTTTGTGTATAAGAATTGTAGTGTTTATACGTCAATCGAGATTTTGAAAATTTTCTGTGTTTAAAGAATGGAACAGCATGTGCAATGGATTATTTAAATGATACATTAATCTTAGTTTTTTTACAGGATACATTGCACAATGTACGGATCAAGATTCTGTAATTATACAGGAAACGTCATTTCTAAAGTCAGATTTTGCTACTGTGACCACTTTGCAACCACATGACATCACAAAGTTAGTGACTAATGAATTGCATTTACCTCCCATCCTGGCTGGAAGATTCGTCTTAGAAGTGGCTCGTATAGAGATGGGATCAATGCTATTTAGCTACAAAAAATATTCTGAGAGTTTTGATGATGAAGACAGTGAAATAGAAGTTGACTTGAGTGGAAGTGACTTGCCCTCGCCATCGTCATCATCCATTTCAACAGAATCAAGTGGGAACTGTTACTCCAGTAACTTGTCATCTTCGTCCAGAGATTCTAGTTCTCGTAGTAGTGGCATATCATCATCATCTGAGATAGCTGAACATTTAAATGATGGTTCTTCTTCAGCAAGTAATGAAAATCAGAACTTGTCTCCTAATAAAGTTAGTGAAACTGCCGTTGCTACTGCTGTGCCATGTACTTCACCAGATTCTGTTAAGGGACAAGGTAATCCCAATTGTAGTGGTGAGGATGGTGAATCTCAAAGTAGCAGTCGTTACGAATCATCTCCAGATATTTGCAGGGAGAAATATGAGGCACTTTATGAACTTCAGTCAGACAGAGATGTACCATAAGATGTCTGTTAGGATTGAAATGTCAAATGTAACGTGCTACAGTATATTGTGTCGCAACATGTGTTTAATGGCAATGGGTGTCGTTGCTTGTAAATGCAATTCAAATTAGAGCATCAACATATTTGTGACCATTGTTAATGCAGATTTAGTTCAGTGGTAAGGAGGCGTTAAATATGACGGACTATAATACAACCCTTGGAAACTAGAGACAAAATAAACATTTTCCTTAAAATTAAGTTGTTATATTATTACAATAACAGTTGTTATGAAATAAACACAAACATTGTTTTGTTATACAAACACAGAACACAGTTGGAATACAGTAACGACAAACATGAAGACTAGAATATAAATATTTGGATGGCTTTTATATGCTGTAAAATGAACCAAGCAGCTTATCCTTTGAATTGCAAAGGTAAGTTGATTGTGTGGTGGTTGGTTCAGTGCATTGCAGAACGTAGCACAGGGCACATGGTTCTATGTATGTAAGCAAAATTTAAAAGTTTCTTATGTACTTGGTGTACATAACTCAAAAAATTTAAATGTCGCTTGGTTCATTTTATATAAAAGCCGTCCATTTAAGCCTGTTCATCACATTTTGTGAAATAAAAATACTAAGGTTTTGATTTATTTCTGGACATGACAAAACTACGCTTCTAAGACATCAGGATTGTAGCGCGTCCTGCCCCACTGCCACACGTCCACAGCTAGCTCAGTCTCTCAGGGGTTCATAAACATGAGATTACAAGCGGCGTGGGTTCTTACAGTGAAACGAGGCAGAAAAAAAAACTGCAAAACTCTGACAAGTTTGGGGTTATTCAAAGTTGCAACATACTTGTTAGTACACCTACTTATAAACTTACTGTTGGGGGCACTCTTTGAACGAACCAAATAAGAAAATTTAACTTCACATGTAACAAACAGTGATCACTTTTCCTACAGAGAGTCTTTGTCCCTGGCTAATTGGAGCACAAGATGGGTTCTCTGGTAGTAGAGGTTGCTGTTTGGGCAACCGGGGAAATGGGGTCACAGAGTGAATATTCCTTGGGAGCACTTATTAATGCAATAAGGAGGGGCGAGGACCTCCTCTTTATACTGGGGTTGGTCCTTCGGTAACTTACCTGGAATATTTGTTTCAACAGCTTCTGCTTTCTTTTGGAGAGGGGTTTGTATGTGGCTCCAGCCAAGCTTTGGACTGGCTGGATGCGTATAGAAGTGGAGTTGGTTTAGGCCGGAGCAGCATTTTCAGTGGGCTGATGAGATGCCGCACTAGGTGCTGGGCCTCACGTAAAATCTGATTTTTCGAGATTCTACACCTAACGAATGAAAAGAAGAGAAATATGTTTTTTTATAAACATTCTAATTAGCTTGTACCTAACAGGCTATTGAAATGTTCACTTCATATGGAGACTTGCCCAAATGTATATTATTAAATTTCAAGACTTTTCTAAATTTTATTTGTTGTGGGGTGAAAAAATGTGAAAAGTCTTTAAATTACTTCTCCATATCTATTTAACAAATCAAGATATTGAAGTGCTAATTGCTTCAGGATAAGCTTACGTAAATACCCATTTTTCCCACAGTAATTTTCTGACGAATACACTGTTTCAATCCCTAACTAGAGACATGGGAAACGGGGACTGATACAATGCCTAAGAAGAAATGATCTGTTAACATTTTAGGTAGTGATGGACGAGTGCTGGGTGATCTTCCATGGAACAATATGAAGGTCACCAAACAAGCTCTGCTTGTCACAGACAGGAACTGAGACAATGAAATTGTCTGGATGCCGTCCCATCTGTCCGTCTTCTAGTCAAATGATTTTCAATAACACAGAACCTATCCATTGTAGTCTCAATGCCACCAATTGACAAAATATAATGTATGTTTGAATTTAAATTTTTTCCACAAATCTTATGTACAAAGTAGTGTACACTTAAAAGTAATTAAACGTTAACTATAGATGCCTGTTACAAAAACAAACACCATAAAACACATGCAAACAATACGCACCCTTCTAATCAACTAAGGCTGCATACATATTTTTTTCCTAAAAGCGCTGTTGAAACCCCCTGACATTTGTGGTTGAAGCTGCTGATGAAGTGGTGAATTGGAATTTGGCTTCTAGGTTAGATGTTACGCTTCCAGCTCAAAGTACAGATTTCTGAAGTTGAGGCAGTCGCAGCACTAGCAGATGACCCCAACAAGGCTGGTCGTGTGTTGTAAACAATCATGTCTTAACTTGGGCTATTACCATATTAACTCGGACATCATTATTAGCCCTCACGTACTGTACACACCCTTTATCTTCACATCTGAATATGTAGAAAAATGTCTTTCGACGTATCATACACATGACAAATTTTTGTTGACATGCAGGATTGCAAGGACGAGCTGTTTTCACTTTTTAATTTCATTTTGCTGCCACAGAGTTGAAGGTGAAGCAGCGCAAGGGAGGCATCAATGACTTGGACCAGAGGGGCAGGAAGGATGATGTGGCTGAGTGTTGGGGAAGGAGGAGAAGAGCCATTCTGGTGTGAGCTTAGTACTACTATATGGTTGATCAGATCAAAAATAAAGAGGTAAAAATCAAAGGTCTTTGTCTCGCTTGTAAAGTTAGACTGAGGCAGATAACAAGCAATCGTCTGATGTTTTAGTGTTTATTAGTTAAAAGTTGTTATATATTTCTGTTGCTGCTCTAAGTGCTGCATAGAATGGGAAGATTAAGCAGCTCTACAAAAGAGTGTAAATTTAAGGATATTGCATTCATAGAAGAAAACTGCAATCACGCAACAGGTTGACAATCTTCCGTAATTGAAGGCCACGTCCAAGGACAAACTTAGCAATGCAAGACAAAATTGCAGATCTTTCCATAGCCCAAAACACATGAAATTAGGTGAGTGAATAGGTCAACATATCATTTAGGTAAGTATGGGATTGTAACAACAATTGCTACAATCACATTCCGTATTAACGCATGTACCCCTCGCACCCATGTAAACTGCGCACCCCCTTTTTTAATGACAAGTTTGGGGGGGAAAAATAAAATTTTAACTTACTGATGTAGGCTTCATTCAGGTAGTCGCTGGCAAGCAAATTTGGGGCTAAAATTAGTTGAAGGTCGTGTTAAACGTGTCTCTTAGCCGTAGTGAATGTACAAAATTTAAGATGTTCCAAATGTTATATCACATGTTACATGTATTTATTACCGCCACTCTGAACGGTAATGGACACACAACAGTTTGATCACGTGGCACTAATATAAATGCATTGTACTGGTTGCACTTGTACAACTAGTATTATCACATTTCTGTACTGACTAGCTAGCCTCTAGGAATCTCATTTTGGTTTTGGTTTGATAATAGGATTACCGTATCAAGAAAAAAAATAGATCTTTCATCATTTTCCTCTCTGAAGTCTTTCGTTAATGTCAACTACATGACGAGACAATACATTTACACAAGATTACTGGTCGGTGGGTCCACGTGGTAACGTCTTACCATCAAATTAAATAATATTAAGGTTTATATGCCTCTGCATTGCACTGCTAAACATCGGTAGATTATCAAACTTTCTTTAAGTGCCTACTACATGTCGCCACGTGTGCGTTTCCCCATTACTGTGGCCGAAAAAACCACCACCTCTCCCGAAACACGGCCATCCGCAGGCAAGTCGCCATAGCTAAGACACTTCCTTTGTTTTCCTTGGGCCACCACGCAGTCCAGCAGTGCACTCTGGGGGATCTATTTACTATTGCATATCCTTTCATACTAAATAACTGATTATGTATGGTTTTGTTCCAACAAAAATGAAAATGATAATAGAGTTTATATCTCTTTACCGTCATTTCTTTTACACGAAAACTTATCTTACGGTAATATACATTTATTTGACTGCTGCCTTCGGTGTAGTAATACATTTTTTCAAACCTTATGTATGCAAACATGGGCTCACTTACCCTGAACTCAAATAAAAGAAATATCTGTAACTGCTCTTAGCAGATTATAGACAAAATAATAAACATATCAACCCTAATTTTTAACTACCTTACGTGAGCACACCGCCATAATTGAAATTACAAACTGTACAACTTTTTTATTGAAATGACAGGAAACAAAGCTCTCTCTATCTATCTATCTCTCTGAAAATCATGTATCATAATCGAGTGTGTGTATGATTTTGAGTACCTATATATCAGTTTATACCACTGTAACACAATTTATAGTAAAACAATATTAAAGGTTTCTTGGGGATGTTGGGCAAGCCTGGTGATGACATCAGTGGTAAATGGGGAAGGGGTTAGTTTTTCTTGATGGGCTTATAGGCTACTTGCACTGCCTAAACACTTGGCCCCATATACCATCTGATGTTCACGTAGGCCTCAATGCTCTCATCCCTCAGCAAGCTCATGCCAAAGGGATCATGTAAGTTGTATATACTCAAAGTTAGCAAAAAATCTGATGCACAAATATAAGACATATGGCTGTGTGCATCACAGCATAAACAATTAGTGTTTAGCTTCCTTTATTATGTTTTTGTTTGTCACATCTTGGAGAGAGAGCCAGGCTGGCACATATTTGGGCACGCTTCATCCTTGCCTGCCACCGACCCCTCCCTCCACACTACCCTCCCCTCCTTCTGAACCAAGGGAGACAGTCAGTTGCTGGAGAGACACTGGACTGTGAGGAAGGTTGGGACCTCTCCTGGCC